>PVKM010015694.1:0-27570 GCA_004027735.1 Carollia perspicillata
GTGTACACTGATCCACTCATCTTCTCTATTTCTTTCAGTTGGTCTTTGACCAAATGCTGTTGCTGGCCTGTTTTGAAACACAAACAATTACCTTTAAAAAGGGGAAGGGAGTTTTAGGTTGTCATCTTGCTAAGCGAAGGTTTCTCTAACTTGGCATTACTGGTTGACACTTTGGGCTGGATAATCCGTTGTTGTAGGTCCCGTCCTGTGCATTGCATGATGTTTAGCAGCACTCCTGACCTCTACCCACTAGAGGCCAGTAATACATACCCTCTAATTGTGATCATCAAAAATGTTCAGACTCTGCCTAATATTCCCTGGGGGAGCAAAATTTCCCTGTTTGAGAAACACTGTGCTAAGCTACCTCAAATAACCTTCTTCATCTCATTAAATTTTGGATAGTTCCCAGAAATCAAAGTGTCCATTTCATCACATGGGGTAGTTATACCCCAGGATTTTCATTATTGGAAAAGGAGTATATGGGGATCAATGCAAATGCAACTAGAGAAGGCATATTTTACTTCAAAAGAGCCGCAGCAATTTTCACCAGTGAGAAATTTGATCTGAACATAATTTTGATGTAATGGTATTACACAAGTGATATCTGTGTTCAAATTGCAACAGTCCTTTCTTTTTAGACCTTAAATATTGATAAGACATACTGCAGTAGGTGGAATAATGGCTCCCCTCCCCAAACATACTCATATACTTAAAGAAGTCTGTATCCTCACTCCTGGAACTTGAGAATATGTTGTGTTTTACATGGCGAAGGGGAATTAATTAAGGTTGCTACTCAGCTGACCTTAAACTAGGAAATAGGGAAACTATCCTGATTTATCCAGGTGGGCCCAATGTAATCACAGGGTCTTTAACAGGAAAAGAAGGAGGCAGGAGAATTGATTGCACCGGTGCGATATGAGGACTCAACTCATCTTTGCCATTTAAAAATGAAGGAAGGGGCTAAGGAATGCAGAGGTCTCTAGAAGATGGAAAACCTAGGAAACAGATCCTGCCCAGACCCCACAGAAAGAAACAGCCCCGTCAACACCTTGATCTTAGCCTGGTGAGACCCATTTCGGACCTGCGACCTACTGAACTGTATACGTTTATGTTCATTAAGCTGATAAATTTGTGGGAAATTGTTATGGTGGCAAATAGAAAACTAAATACATGCTAATGAGAAAAAGTGACCCAGGACGATGGATATTTTTTAGCAAGGAAAAAAATTAGCCATGATTAATATTTTTTAAGAAGTTTAATTGGATCGGCATACAAAAGTATTTCCTCTTTAAGAATATAAACAAAAACATGTATTTTCAGAAGAAAAAAAGGCTCTGTTCTTTTGCCCTGATGCCACATGATAATTATATGATGATATAAATCCAGAACTGTACTGAAATTTCCCAACTAAAATTAAATTCTGCACAACACTCCTGTAAAACAGCATGAGTCTTTACCCCCAAGGACTTTGTAAAGTCAATATTGTTTTCTGGCTGCCAAACTTGGAAACTTCACTCATACATGTTGAATATTTGGGAAGAAATGCTATTTATTAAGCAATATTTCTCCCTACTGTTTTGGTTTACATTCAATACTTAAAAAATTCATTTACATGTTTGCCTATCCCCAAAGTAGCTTCTTTGTTTTGTTCTCAGCACACATTTAAAAACATTGGAATAAAGCTTGCCTTGGTTAAGATGGGGTGGGGAGAGGGCAGTCTAGAAAACAAAGAGGTAATTTAGTATATTTATTCATGTCAGCAAGATTGGATTAATATTTCAATTAAATAACTACAGCAGAAAAGTGTGACTACAACAGTGCCACGGCGAAAAGTCCCTCATACCCTTTTCACTGATTACACGTTTAAAAGAACAAGGTATTTTTCTTCCTCTGTCATTCTCACTGACATTGATCAACACAAACTGACTCTTCTTCAGAATCACATTCCATTATTCTGGAGATAAAATAGTGACGTTCATAATTAATGACGGATGTCTTTAAAATAAACACATAACACCTATTAACCTCCTACTAATGAAATTTCAAACCTCAACTTCTATACTTTCTTTTTGATGATAAATCTCAAATTTGTCTGTTCAAATATTATTCATGTTTGTGCATAAAAAATTACATTTTTTCGAAGCAGAAGCAGGAAGGTCAAACACAGATTAACTTGAATTCCAGTTTGTCTCTTTTTACAAATAATGCTGAGACACAGAAATGTCTTCGGAAATGGACATTAAGCCTTGCTTTTTCAGTGTGGTTCTTGGCTAGGACACATCATCTGGGGACCTGTTAGAAATGCAGAATCTCAGGCCCCATCCAGACCTCCTGCACCAGAATGAACATCCCCACAAGCTCCCCAGAGGATTCCTAGGCATTACCAAGTCTCAAAAGTTCTGGGCAATCATCAGTACTGGAAGAGGACACAGGTCCTTTTCCTCCTCTCCTTGAAGTCCTTCTCTCAGCCTTCGTCAAGTTTCTGAGTTGGACCCATTCTCTTATTCTCTACCAAATTCTGCTGATATGAAGAAATCTGGTGCGGCGTGATTTACATCCTTCGATTAATGTAACAAACTTGACCAACTGCAGGAATATACCAAATATGTGCATTTTATTCAGCTCTTTGAAGACAATTGGCCCAGCTGTTATGGGGAGAAGCTTTGTTGAGCAGAAGGTCAGTCCTCACAGTGCCCTTCACGTCACAGCGTTTGGCCCCCAGGAAACACTGGATCAATGTTAAAGTAATGAATAAATAAGTATGGCACAAAGGTTGTCCCATCAACTCAGTCTTGAGTGCTGATGGTGAGAACCATTCAGCTCCTGTGTGGATCAGAGAGGCCTGGTGGCTGCCTTGGTTTCCCAATAGGCCACCATAATTTATGGTGAAATAATGTTCTACTTCTCAGTATCTAAATGGACTTCTTCTACCCTTTCAGCGAGGGCCAACCTGTGTCAGCTTGCCCTCTGGCAATAGCCTAGGTGGCCATCGGTCATCTTATTCCCCACATCTGTCCTGCCTGATGCAATGAGCTCAGGGGGAGAAAAACACTGAAGATTTCTGGTGACGGCTCAGTTCAAATAATGTGTGGGCCTCACTTAGTTGTTATTTTGAAGAGATAATGGCAAGCAATAGATTGAATAGCCTAAATGTATAGTGTACCCCCGACACATTCAGTAAGTAATTTAATGTGGCTTGAAAGAAAAGATATGCGGAGGCCCAAAGCTACTGGTCCCGCCACTTGTGCCAACACCCAATGGTTCCTTCTACTCTATACAAGCATCTGCTAAGCCTAACTCTGTTTCCTGTTTTTCTTCGAGAGATTTGCCTTCAGCAAACCCATGATGGGATAGACACTGGCCGTGGAATCGAGGGATTCAGTTCTCATCCCAGCTTTGTCATTAACCAGCTCTGTATCCTTATACATCATTTAACGTCACTCAGGCTCACCTTCGAATGAAGTAGGTGGATTATATCAGTGGTTTTTCAACCTTTCCGACTGCAAACCACCATCACACACTCAAAGTGCAAACAAAAGTTTTACAAAATAATTCTTAGGCTTACTACATGCAATGCACTTGCTTATTTTACATTATTTTCTGGTCTAGCCTCATGTTAAAAATTCTACACAAAACCTACTAAAGTGATTTCTGGATCTACTAATGGGATGCAACTACTATTTTAAAAATACTGGACTAGATGACTGTATTATTGTTGTAGCTGTTATGATTATAATTATTGACCATCGAGATTCTAGGAAGGTAGTTGTGAGGTATATGGGTAATAGTCTATCCTCAATTCACAGGTATCCTAGGAAAGGTCTATATTTTATTATTTCTGGGATGTGGCAAAAAGGACACACCAACATTTTAAACTATAAAGTCCAATTCTCCTATTTCCTTTTCATAGCCTTATTTAAACAAAAGATTTGAGATAAAGTTTACAGAGTAACCAGAAGTGTTTTTCTTGGGGCTCAGCCTTTATTAGTCAAATAATTGCATTTGTTGAATAAATGAAGATGATTCTTTGAAACATAAGCTTTATTTATATTGACTTGACTTTATTGTGCTTACACAGTGTGGCCTGCATGCAGGGAGACCTGTATCTGGTAACAAATTCTAGCAACTTCTAATTATTTAGGCTCAGATATGTACTTTTTGACTTATTAAATAAACACAGAATTTTGCTTTTAAATGTCAAAAGTCAATGCTGATGTCAGTTTATTGAAAGAGATTTTCTCACAATTAAATGGTGGTGTTGTGAATTGGTACAACTCTGGAGAGTTCATTTGAAAACAAGGTAGGAAAACTCACCATAATTGCCCATTCCCTTTAGCTCTTTAAACCAACAGTTTTGTAAAAACTAAGGAAATAATTCCTTTTCTCCTTCTTATTGCATTTACTGGGGTGATGCTGGTTTACAAAGTTATACCAGTTGCATGTGTACAATTCTATACACATCATTTGTATACTGTTGGTGGGAAT
The DNA here is from genome assembly GCA_004027735.1 of Carollia perspicillata. Taxonomy (NCBI): domain Eukaryota; kingdom Metazoa; phylum Chordata; class Mammalia; order Chiroptera; family Phyllostomidae; genus Carollia; species Carollia perspicillata. The sequence goes on from PVKM010015694.1 coordinate 4,486, forward strand.
GCAGGTCAGTGCAGCCACTGTGGAAAGCATCATGGAGTAACCTCAAAAAATTAAAAATGGAACTGCCTATGACCCAGTGATTCCGCTTCTGGGAGTTTATCTGAAGAAACACGAAACCCTAACTTGAAAGAATATATGACACAGCCCAGCCCCAACAGCTGTCATCCTGTATTCTATCTGCGAGTCTGTCTCTGTTTTGGTTGTTCAGTTTGTTCAATAGATTCCACACATGAATGATATCATATGGTACTTATCTTTCTCTGACTGGCTAATTTCACTTACCATATGCTGTCCAGGTGTGTCGATGCTGTCATAAAACATAAGATTTCCTTCTTTTGTAGAGCTGAGTAAGTATTCCCTTGTGTAAATATAGCACAGCTTTTCTATCAGCTCTTTTACTAATGGGCACTTGGGCTGCTTCCAAATCTTGGAGATTGTAAATAACACTTTAATGAACAGAGGGGTACATATATTCCATCCTCATGAATTTTTTGGAATAGTTTGAGAATAATTGGTGTTAGTTCTTCTTTGAATGTTTGATAAAGTTTACCTGTAAGCCATTGATCCAGGACTTTTGTTTGTTGGGAGTTTTTAAATTACTGCTTCAATTTCAGTAGTTGTCATCTGTCAATTCAGATTCTCTGGGTCTCCCTGATTCAGCTTTGGGAGACTGTATGTTTCTAGGTATTATCCATTTTGTCCAGGTTCAATTTGTTGGCATACAGTTGGTTGTAATATTTTCTTACAATTCTTTGTATTTCTTTGGTGTCAGTTGCTATTTCTCTTTCATTCCTGATTTCATTTATTTAGGTCTTCTTTCTTATTTTTCTTGATGAGTGTGGTTAAAAGTCTGTCAATCTTGTTTATCTTTTCAAAGAACCAGCTCTTGATTTCATTCATCTTTTGTATTTTTTTCAGACTCTGTATCATTTATTTCTGCTCTGATCTTTATGATTTCCTTCCTTCTATTCCCTTTGAGCTTTTCTTGTTGTTCTCTTTCAAGTGTAAATTTCAATTATTTATATGAGATTTTTGTTTGTTTGTTTCTTGAGGTAGGCCTGTAATGCTATGAGTTTCCCTATTAGGCTTGCTTTCACTATGTCCCATAGATTTGGAGTTGTTGTGTTATAGTTTTCATTTGTTTTGAGGTATCTTTTTATTTCTTCTTTGATCATATTGTTACCCATTCAATGTTTTATAACATGTTGTTCAGCCTCCATGTCTTTAGGTGTTTTTCAGCTTTTTTCTTCGATTGATAACTAGTTTCATACCATCTGGACAGAGAAGATGCATGATATGGTTTCAATCATTTTAAATATACTGAGACCTGTTTTGTGTCCTAACATATGATCTCCCTACAGAATATTCCATGTGCACTTGAAAAGAATGTATATTCTGCTGATTTGGGATGAGATGCTCCAAAGATATCAATTAAGTCAATTTGATCAAGTGTGTCATTTAAGGCCATTGTCTCTGTTGATTTTCCGTCTGGAAGATCTATCCAGTGAAATCAGTGGGTGGTAAAACCCCCAACTACAACTATATTTCTGTTCATCTCTCCCTTTAGTCCATTAACATTTGCTTTACATATTTAGGTGCTCCTATGGTGGATGTGTAAATGTTTACTAGGATGTGTAAATGGATGTGTAAATGTCCTCTTATTGGATTGTTCCCTTCATCATTATGCAGTGTCCTTCTTTGTCCCTTAGCATAGCCTTCTGGAAATCCTTGATTAGAAGACTTCTTTTCAGTTAGTCTTCAGTTGGTTATTCAAGATGATTTTTCTGGCCCTGGCTGGTGTGGCTCAGTGGATTGAGCACCAGTCTGTGAACCAAAGGGTCCCCAGTTCAATTCCCAGTCAGTGCACATGCCTGAGTTGCAGGCCAGGTCCCCAGTGGGGAGCATGCAAGAGGCAACCACACATGGATGTTTCTCTTCCTCTTTCCCCTTTCCTTCCCCTCTCTCTAAAAATAAATCTGTTTAAAAAGATGATTGTTCTATAATTTAGTAATTCCAATTTTGTCCTGGGAGGAGGTGAATGTAGCATCCATCCACTCTGCCGCCATCATGAGCACTGGAAAGCCTGTTGGAAGTTCTGACTATACTCCTGCAGAGAGGTCCACAGTGAAGATTTAGTATACCTCAACAACCGCTCCCTAGTGAGCCCTCCCAAGATCCCAGCACTGCTGCTGGACTCGCAGTGTGTCTCTACCAACCAGCAAAAACAGCTACTAAATTAAACTGTTTTCAACTTATTAAAAAGAAAACACCTCGGCTTCTAAATATAAGTGGTCCACACCACCCTAAGCTTTTATCTTATATTGTTTAAGACATTTACTTAAAATAGGAGGAAGCAACCCTGCCCCACAGTAAATGAAGGAAAATCAGTAAATAATTCTTAAAGTGTTAAAATCTGTATATGAAAATGTTCATTATGACATTATTTATACATGCTAACAGCACAGGCTTTTAAGTCAAACAGAAGGCATTTCAAATTGCTATCTGCTACTACTGGCTGTGTGACCTTCAACAGTTGTGTAATTTTTTGAAACTTCATGTATTAATGTTCAAAACTTCACAGGATTTTGTGAGCGTTAAATGAGATAATGTGCATGTTGTGCTTAGCATACAGCCTAGCATACACAGCTACTCAATAAATGGTTGAAAACATAAACCCTCTATTAAAATCATGGGGACATATGGCTGTAAAAGACATTGCTTTGTTACTGTAAAGCAAGTTTCTCACCCTTGACATTACCGACAGTAGGGCTGGGTAATTTTTTGCAGCTAATTCTTTCCTATGGGGGTTGCTCTGTGTACTGTAGATGTTTGGCAGCAGCATCCCTGGCCTTTACCTACTAGATGTCAATATCACTGCCTCCCATCCCCCTAGTCCATCCCCTGGTGTGACCATCAAACATGTTTCCAGATATTGCCAAATGTCCCCGGGGAGGTAAAAGCACCCCTGGTAAAAACATGAAATCTTACCTTATTAATAAAACTGTGTATAAAGATTTGCATATGAAATAAAAAAAGTTTAAATTCATAAAACTTTTTTTAATGTTATTATTGTATTGCTCTTATATTTTTACTTTAAAAAAATTTAATCCTCACCTGATGATATGTTTTTTATTGCTTTTAGAGAGAGAGGAAAGGGGAGAGAGAGAGAGAGAGAGATCAACATGAGAGAGGAACATTGATTTGTTGCCTCCTGTACATGCCTTGACCGGGGATCGAACCCATAACCTAGGTATGTGCTCTAACCAGGGACCAAGCTTGCAACCTTTGGTATATGGAACAATGCTTCAAGCAACTGAGCCACCTGACCAGGGTGCTTTTATATCTTATCTTTTTAAGATTTTATTTATTTATTTTAGAGAGGGGAAGGGAGGAGAAAGAGAGGGAGAGAAACACCAATGTGTGCTGTCTCTCTTGTGCCCCTTTTTGGGGACCTGGCCTGCAATCCAGACATGTGCCCTGACTGGGAATCGAACTGGTGACCCCTTAGTTTGCTTTTGGTTTGTAGGCCGGAGCTCAATCCACTGAGCCACACCAGCCAGGGCCACTTCTATATCTGTAAAAGTTTTTTACATATATCTGAATATTACTTGCTTCACTGATTTGGTAATTGTGCTTGTGATAGTATAAGAATAATTCAACACAATATAAAAACACACAATGTCCATTGTTATTAGCTTTCACAAAATGGAAATTGGCTAATAACTGAGAAATGTAGTGTTAAATAACATATAACCTCTTTTTCTCATTGTTAATATTTAGGAATGAAAAGATACAGTGTTGTTTTCACCTACCAAAGGTTCATTAATCACCTGGGATTGTTAAAATGTGAAACTTGGGTTTGTACTTTGTTTCATATGCATATTTTCTGGAGTTCTGCAGTTCCTGAGATAAGAAATGACCTAACATCCTTAAAATGACAGCGCTTCATGCACCTCTGATAGTTACCCATCAATTCACTCTTCTTTGGCGGTAAAAGGAAAAGATGGAATGGAGAAAGGAAGAAAAATCCAGAGTTTGGAACTCAAAGGGATTCTAGAAGTTTCAGTGTTTTAGTATTTTAATCTCCCCCGCCCTCATTTCCAAGCTGTGTAAACTAGAGCTGAGGAAATAAGTGAATTGCTCAGGAGTATGGACATGCTAAATAACTTCTTGGTTTCATTTCAAGATAATTTGTTCACTTATTCAATGCTTTCTCTCTTGCCCTAAATGTTTTTTATTTTTTGAAGCTATTGATGTGACCTTGGTTAATAAAATCATATAGGTGTCAGGCATACAATTCTGTATCCTCTGTACATTGTGTTGTGTGTTCATCGCCCCAAGTCTTCGATCACCCTGTATCCTCCCCTTGCCCTCGCCCACTTCCCCCACCGCCTTAATGGTTTTTGGCATGCTTTCCATGTCCTCAAATAGATGGTGGGGTAAAGCCATGAATGAGATGTTCTTAGAACTTTCAGCCTACCGTACCCAATGGGTTTATATTCATTAATATTTTTACTAGCAGCCCAGGCACCTCTACTCAAGAGGCTTTCCTGGACAGTCTTCTGGTGAAGAACAGGAAAGGTCAGTGGAGCATTTGGAACACTGGGCGATGCTTGTCTCAGAGCAGCTCACATTTCGTTACAACCCTGACCTCGATCCATTGGCCCTCTGCCTACATTTCTTTTTGGCTTTTTATCATCTTCAGCTCTCAAACCCCTTAAATTATGGCAAATTTTTCTGAGGTAGTGAAGGTCTTCCGTTTCACTGCTTCCAGACTTGTAGCCTGACAACCTTCCCTTGTTTATTCCACTACACCAGGACATTCTTCAAAATCCTTCTCCTTCACGATTAATCCAAATCTAGTGAATCCCTTCCAGCTATGGCCACTGAAGTTTTGTGCTATACAGGAGCCCCCAACTGATTTCCAATCTACTGGCAGCGTTTCAAGTCTTCCCTGGCTTATTAAAAACCAAACAAACAATTGTTCTAGCATGTGAGAGGAGAGCCCCAAATTTGACCGATTCGGGGCTGCGTCAAAATTATGCTAATGAGGAAAGAAAAGCATACAAACAGTCAACCTTTAAGAGCTACTTCCCTCCCCAAAGTGTGGCACGGTGCAAGTTTCTGAACTCTAGCACTCTGGGGATAAACTTGGATAAACAGTTTGTCTCTCAGCAACTTCCCTCTGTACATTCTTTAGAAGACTGACCTGTGTGAGTATATGTTGTACTTTTTGTTTTTAATATGTCAAAGCAAAATTAGTTTTCTTTCATCTGGTTTGCTTGTCTTTAGTGCAAAATTATGCTAACTCAATGCAGAAAAGATATTAAAATGAAGAACAACTGGTTTATAATTATATGCACTATTCTGTTATTATTTCTCACTCTTTCCTCCCACTAGTTCTGTTTAAGGGGTCCTCTTTTTGGCCTCACACATCTCTAGCAGCCGAAAATGGCCATTAGTTTCCCTTTGTAACTTTCCTTAAGTTACCCTGCTGACCTGAGAGTGAAGTTTTGTGAGTAAGGCATGAAGCAATTAGCAAATTCATTATGATCATGTTGTTTCATGAAAGTTCGAGATCCAGTAGCCTTCCAAATGAAAGGAGTGAGCCTTTTATTTAAAGGTTAATAAAAGCACTTAGCAGCAAAAACACACATTATAGTGTCTGCCCAAACCATTCACTGAGAGTGGCAGAGGACCCTTTGAGAGAGCTCTCTCAGGCAAGGCTGATTCCTGGGACAAATAGGAGGCAAGTCCTATCACATCAAACTGTTATCAGGTGTTTCAGGAATGCCCGAATGTCTAAACAAACATCAGAACACTGACCATGATATATAAACAGAGTCATCCTCAGACACGTGGCCAAATAACTAGCAAATAAGCTGCATATTGTTGAACAAAAAGGAGGGAAGGAAGGAAGGAAGGAATTTGAAGTACTGTTTTCAAACTTAACAATATATCAAGACTTCTTAGAGAGCTTGCTAAAATAAAAATTACTGGGTCCTATACCCAGGGTTTTTTTCTTTTCTTTTTTAAATTGAGATACAATTGACATCTAACATTAGTTTCAGGTGCAGAACATAATGATTTGATGTCTGTATATACTGTGAAATTATCACCACAAGGAGTCCAGTAAACATCCAACTGATGTTCTTTTGAGCTTCAACTGACTTCCAGTTGACTGACGGCTCAGTTCTGCAGGCCTTCCCTGGCTGCCAACAGTGCTGCGTTCCTCTGTGGGCACTGCCCCCGCTCAGGGGCTCCACCTATGTCACCAAGACTGTTTTACTCGGCTGCAAGGCAGTCTCTGCTCCGGACTGCCCACTTCGTTGGCAGTACCACCAGACGGTTCTGTCTATAATCAGTGTTCACCCTGTTGCTCTTCTATGTGGGGCATGTGGGATTACTTCAAACCATCCATCTAATGTCTGTTCCTTCAAGCCATTTTAAGATGTCCACCAGCCACTCACCCTATGCCACATGAAAGTAAGTGCAGACGTGCGTCATCCCAGACCTTTCCTGCTGGGGCCATTCCACCCCTTACTCGAATTCGGACTCCTCACCCCCATTTTCATTTTACACCGCTGCCTTTGCACCCCTGGGCCCAGCTTCATGTTTATGTCCTTCCAAAAAAGCTCAACTGGCTTTTTTTTTTTTTTTGCTTAAAATTGTCACTAATCGCCCTGGCTGGTGTGGCTCAGTGGATTGAGTGCCAGCCTGTGAACTGAAAAGTCATCGGTTTGATTCCCAGTCAGGGCACATGCCTAGGTTGCGGGCCAGGTCCCCAGTTGGGTGTGCGCAAGAAGCAATTGATCGATGTATCTCTCATACATTGATGATTCGCTCCCTCTTCTTCTCCCTCCCTCCCGCTCTCCATAAAAATAAATAAGTAAAAAACATTAAAAAAAAACCATTGTCACTAATCAAGCCCCAGCCATCTTCTCAGAACTGTAAGCCTGGCTGGGTCCATTGGTTTGCTGCTATAGATCACATTCCAACCAGGAAGATACCAAAATACTCACTAAGCACATAGGACATTTTGCAATCCTGTCCCCAGACTACAGACAACCAAGCAAGAGTGAGTGGAACACAGTAGTGAACAGATTTCCCACGCACGTCTGGATTGCCAGTGTCTGTCAACAACAATTCCCTGGGGCTGGAGGGAGCCGGAGGCTCTGCTGCTGCCCTGTTGTCTGTCCAGCCCTGGTGACTTAGAGTTTGAAACACCGTTTCCAGGCCTCACCTTTCATCACTGTCCACACACACCCAACTGTCCTGTCGCCCTCTTAGGAATTTCTTCCATAGGTCTTCTTTTTTTTCACCTAGTTCCCCACACCTTGGCTTACACAAACATCTAATATAAGAAAACAAGCTCAAAATAGATCCTGGGAATATGACGTACAACATGGTGACTACAGTTATTAACAGTGTATTGTATTTTTGGAAGTTGCTAAGAGTAAATCTTAAAAAGTTCTCATCACAAGGAAAAGATATTAGTAACCACATGTAGTGATGGACGTTAACTACCCTTACGGTGGTGATCATTTTCCAATATATACAAATATCCAATCATTGTGTCGTATACTTAAAACTAGTATTATATATGTCAACTATACTTCCATTAAGAAAAAGAAACATGGGTCAGTCCACACCACCCTCCTTTTTCCCTTCCCTTCCCCAGGCCCCCACCCCCATGCTGCCGTGGGGTGTGCCCGAACACCAGCTCGGAGGTAGGAGGTGGCTGCGGTCTCTAAGGCACGCTCACCAACAAGGAGGGGCAGGGAGCCACTGGGGCCAGGGCCCCGCAGAGGGGCGAGCCTGTGCCTGCCCCCCACCCATTCACCACCCCAGCCTCCTCCGGATTGCGGGAAGAGTTTCCCCAGGCCTGGTGCAGCTTGACAGAGTCGGAGTTGACCGCCCCGGGGGCCGGGCCGACAGGTGCCAGTGGTGAGGCTGCCAGGAAGGGGTTAGGGGATCCCGAGGGGCAGAGCATCCTTCTCCTCTCCCCCTCCGGCCCCTACCCCCATCCTCTTCCCTCCCCCTCCAACCCCTTCCCCCCCACACACATGACACTCTGCGACCCCAGCCGCCTCAGGAGCCCTCTGCAGTCAGACACTATCATCTTGCCATACTGTGGAACCATGATCATCAGGTGAAATTTTCCAGGCCCTTAATCATGCTGAGCAAACACTTAAAAATAACAAGAGAAGGAAAACTACTTGAGACATAACCAGTTATGTGGTGCAATTCTAGTTGTTGATGATGGCAGAATTTCAGCTCATAGACTGGTGCTCTCCTCTGTCTCAGATTATCTTGCTGCCATGTTTACCAATGATGTTGTGGAAGCAAGAGAAGAATAAAACCAGAAGGTATAGAACCGAATTCGCCATGGTCCCTAATTCAGTATACATATATGGGCCGCTCTGAATTAAAAAAATAATAATACTGAGTCCCTATTATAGGCAGTGTGCCTTCTTCAGCTTTCACAGGTTGCAGAAGCTTGCTGGAAGTTTTGGATGAAACAGCTTCACCCACCAACCTGTCTTGGAATCTGTTCTTTCGCTGATGCCCAAGGTTGTACAGGTTTGCACAAAGGGGCTCACAATTATACTATGGAACATTTCATGGAGCGATTCAAAACCAGGAATTTGTGTTATTACCAGCGAGTGAAATTGCAGGGCTTGGTCAGTGATGACATGAACATTCCTAATGAGAAGTCAATGCACTTCTTACTTGAGCCCCTCATGATTTGGAAGAGAGACAGAAAGATCTCGGTAAACTTTTGGCTTGTAGGCTACCTCTTCTTATACCGCAGTTCCTGGTAGACATGGAAAGTAATGCACTTTTCCAGGACAGTGTAGAAGGGCAGAAACTCCTCGTGGAAGTAATGAAGTGTCATTTATTACCAGAGAGACAACCCATGTTACAAAGTCTTTGGACAAAACCTAGGAAGTCAACTGTTGGTACACTATTTGCCACTGGAGGAATGTATTCAACAAAAGGAGCAACAAACATTGAAAAGTGTGATCTATACAAATACGTGGACTCCGGTGGCAAATATCAATGGGAGGAGGCTGCAGTGCAGTGTTGCAGTGTGAGATGACACACTGTGTGTGTTTGGAGGAAGAGGGACTGAAGGTTTTGAAGGCTGTAGAATGCTACAAACCCAAATAAAAACTCGGAGTGTGAAGCCTCCCTATGTCACACATAGGCGTGGCCTGGGTGTGGCAGCATTGGAAGGTCCCGTGTATGCAGTTGGAAGGCACGATGGCCGGAGCTGTCTGAATACGGCACAAAGATACGACCCTCAGGCTCGCCAGTGGAATTTTGGTGCCACTATGTCCACCCCCAGGAGCACAAAGGTGTGGCAATACTAAGAGGAAAACATTATGTAATTGGTGGTTATGACAGAAGTGCTTGTCTCAGGTGAGTAGAATGTTTTACTCCTCACACTAATAAATGGACCCTCTGTGCACAAATGTCAGAAAGGAGACGTAGAGTAGGAGTAACTCCCTGGCACGGACTGCTGTGGGCTACGGAAGGACACCGTGCTCCCACACCTACCTTGACTTCTAGACCCCCAGACCGTAAGGAGAGCTACGATCCCAAAACAGGTATGTGGACTGCCGTGGCACCCGTGAGCATCAGCAGAGAGGCAGTGGGGACCCGTTTACTTGGAGATAAATTATGTGCGATTGGAAGGTACGAGGGACCCACTTATCTTAACACAGTGGACTCAGGCTGCGCCGCTGTGCCTAGGAAGAGCTGGGGCTTGTGTTGTGACTGTAATTATAATTTAGTGCTTTAATTTCCAAATGAAGAAATCCCCTTCTTTTATGAATTTAGTACATTTATCCTATTATCAATGGGCACATTTTTAGTAAATTTGCAATGCCATATTCCTGGGCGCAAAGTGCCTGGTCTTAAAGTGAAGATTTTAATACAAGGGAGGATGAATGAGAATTATAAAACTCATTGCTTAGTGAATCAAACCCACAGCTGGTACATTATGAACATATGTTCCTGATATAAAATAGGAGAACAAATACACTGCTCCTAAACAGAGCTCAGTGCTAATTGGGAATTTCAGTTCTTTATAATCAAGCACACTTCACTCACATTATCCACATTTCTTTTTTTTTTTTTTTTAGGATTTTATTTATTTATCTTTAGAGAGGAAGGGAAGGAGAGAGGGAGAGAAATATCAATGTATGGTTGCCTCTTGTGTCCCCTGCTGGGAACTGGCCTGCATCCCAGGCATGTGCCCTGACTGGGAACTGAACCACGGTTGTTTGGTTCACAGGCCCGTGCTCAATCCACTGAGCTACACCAGCCAGGGCCACATTTCTTTTATTTTAATACAAATACACCATATAAAACTCATAACATTGTCCTTTGTAACTTTCTCATAGATGAACTGCAGTCATTTTATTCATTTTTTTGCTTGTTTGTTTAACCACAACTCTTTTAATGACACACTCGTGACCATGCTAATTAGTTTTCTCAGAAATAGCTTCACTATATATGCCTTGGCTGTGGATTGTATTTCCAAAATGTGGTTAGTCCAGTGAATAAAGAAAAACATTAAAGAATGAAAATAATAATGACTAAATACAACCTTGGCATGATCATTAAAATCTATTTAAATATTCATCCTATTGCATCTAGATTCACCAAGAAGTACATAGTATGATATTCTCAAGTTGGATTGAAACATGGTATTCTGCATTAAATTTAAGGTATGAAAATTTATGTAAAGAAAGGGTTATATACCCCATAATGTTCTTTCACCTATTAAGTATTTAATTGTATGAATTTGTTTTCTTTTATAAAAGATTTTTAATTTTGTCTTGTGATATTGACAAGCAGGTTGGATATTCTTATATTGTCTAATCTGTACTTGTCTCCCCTGACTTGTCTCTTATGTTTTGCCACAGTTAGTAACCCTTTGTACTTCTTTGTAATCAGTTTGGGGATAATGGGCTGATTGAATGTTTGAGAAATAAGTTTAAAGTGTTTACTACCCAAAGTTTTATACCTTTGTGAATTCTAATTACATGTGTGAATGTTAGAAAAAGAAAAGAGAAAACAAGCTCAAACTTCTTAAGAATTATAGTTACTAAAGTTTAAATCTTAAAATAGCCTCCCCTCTTTTAAAAAAAAGTTTTAAAATGGACTTTGTAATATTTTTGTTTAGAGCTGTTATAGGTTTACAGAAAAAATAGAGGAGGTGCAGAGATTTTCCATATATTCCCTGCCCCACTCCCCTTTTTATACCTATCAGCAGGCAAAGGCTTAGAAAATGCTCGTACCCAGTGGTGGAGAAGGGAGAGGAAAGTGCGGGTCTCAGACCTGACAGTTCAAGTATAAACAGGTGCAATTTTTAGAAGAACAATAGGACACTCTGCATCAAAACCTTTATGTATGTGTGTATTATTTGACTCAACAGTTCCAGGTATTAGAATTTGTCCCAAAGAAGCTATTCGTAAATTACTGTTTAACAGGCAGTGTAGCAGAGCAGTTAGGAGGAGAGACTCCCATGCTCAGTTGCCTGGTTCAAGTGCCTGCAATTACTAGCAGCGAGACTCCTGACAGATAATCTAACCTCTCTGTTCCGCAGTTTCCCTGTCTGTAAATGGGGGTAACAACAGCACCTCATGGAGTTGTGAAATGCACAATGTACTTAAAACACTCCGAATGGCGCTTGGGTACATAGCAAGTGCTTTAAAAGTATCAGTTAGCACTGAGTACCAGCTTTATTCAAAAAACAATGAACTATTATTACTGGTAAAATGTTGTAAATACCCATACTTTGAGGCTTTGCTAAATAAATCACAGCACATTCAAATAATGGCATGCTACAGAGCTATTATAAATTATGGTGGAGAATTCTTCATGACACGGAAAAACCATGGCATACTGTTACAAAAAGAGAGCCAATTGTAAAGGCAGTAAAAACACATAAAATATATGCTTTTAGATGAAAACAGAGAGGGAAAGAAATATACTACAGTATCTGAGTATTGAGTTTACTAATGATTTTTTATTTTAGCCTTTGTCATTTTCTGTATTTTCCTCATTTTTTAAATGTTGCTTCTGCAACCATTGTGGGTAGGTAGCTATTTTAGAAATGGCTTTACTACTGTTACATTTCTTTTGTAATGAAAGTTAAATGTGCATTCCCAAAATTAACTAGAAAAAATTTTTTAAAGTCCCAGTAACTATCTGGCTTTATCAAATGTTTTTGCTCAAAAAAGAATATAGTTTTATATGTTGCAAAAAACATGCTCGTGAATTCATCCCGCTGCCATGTGCACACCTTCATTCAATATGACTGCAGCTTTCCCATCAAGAGGTAAAGAAAGTTTCTTCACTCCTTGAATCTGGCTTTGGCTATGTGACTTCCTTTGGCCTATGGGACATAATAGGGCTTGTCCTTCACAGAGTCTGTGAAGAGAAGCAGCCCTGGAGGGTTCACTAGGAAATGTGTATGTGTGGCGGGGGGGGAGGGGGGCATTTGGGGAGAAGCCAGGGTCTGGCAACTGATGCCATCAAGCCCACCCTGCCCTAGTGGAGCTGGTGGTCTTGGTTAGAAGAACTCACAGAATCAGAAATCACTAAGCTTTGCAAGTTCTTTTCCAACCAGCAAAACCTTAACTCATTTTTTTTCTGATGCAAATGGTAGGGAATATATGAAGGCCAAGTCAATGAGATAATCAATTCCATTCTTCAGTTTTTATCTTCAGCTCGAGCCTTCATCTGTATCAGTGTTCCCCCCTGTGGCTACATCTTAGAAACAGCTGTGGAATTTATTACCAATGACTGCGGCTCATTATCTTCCAGATATTCTGATTTTAGTGGGTCAGTGGTGAGGCCCAGGCACTGATATTTTTAAAAATGCCCTACATGAGTAGCTCAGTTGGTTCCAGCATCGTCCAGAGCATCAAGGTTGTGGGTTCCATTCCCCATCAGGACACATACAAGATTATCACAATGAACGTACAAATACGGGGCACAACAAAAATCAATGTCTCTCTCTGTCTCCCTCTCTGTCTGTCTCGCTCTCTCAAGTCACTTTAAAAAAAAGGCCTGGATAATGGTAATGTGTAGCCAGGGTTGAGAACGCCTGTTCTTCACAGAATATTCTATTGAACATCCCTTCACAGGGATAATACTATTAAGCTTCTAAAAGAAGTACTGTGCCTCAGTAAGGACAGATTTTATTTTTCACTGAATACAGCAACATTATCTCTAAGCTTTGGAGATTTATTTTATTTTGTTAAAGATTTAATTTATTTCTTCTTAAAGAGAGGGGAAGGGAGAGAGAAAGAGAGGGAGAGAAACATTAATATGTGGTTGCCTCTCCCATGCCAACTGGGGACGAGGCCCTCAACCCAGGCATGTGCCCTGACTGGGAATCAAACTAGTGACCCTTTGGTTCACAGGCCAGCACTCAATCCACTGAGCCATACCAGCCAGGGCATAAGCTTTGGAGATTTTTTAAAGTACAAAAAGTTAAAGAAGAAACTAGTTATTTTTCAATTCCCCCACATTACCTAGTGTTAAGCATCTTAGCACATTTGCCTGTGAATCTTTAGTCTTTTCCTCTTAAAAATATTATTCTATAATTTGTGAAAAATTGAACAATGTTATTACAATGTGTTAAAATAATACATAACAGTACAAGGAACAAAATGGAAGTTTAAAAAAGCCAAAACGCTACAAAATCTCATAAGTAACAGTCATTAAGAAAACATTATTTCACAAAGCATCTTTTCATATGAATAAATACTCCTATGTTATCATTAGACCACAACATAGCTATTAACTAGTTGAGCTAACCTGTATTTTTTTAAATTTAATCTTTATTATATTTTTCCCATTAACATTTAGTCTCCTTATGTCTCCCTCCCCCCAGCCATTACCGCCCTGCTGTCCGTGTTCATGAGTCCTTTTCCTTTTGTTCAACCCCTCCACCCCCTAGACTCCCCACCCCCAACACTAGCCGTCATCTGCTCTCCACCTGTGAATCTGTCTCTGTTTTGCTTGTCAGTTCAGTTTGTTCACTGGACTCCACACAGGAGTGAAATCCTATGGTATTTGTTCTTCTCTGACGGGCTTATTGTACTTAGCACAGTGTTCTCCACATCCACCCACACTGACTAACCTACATTAAATGTAGATTGCAGTAACCTTTCATACGTGGCCTTTACCATTTACATACAATTGATATACGCGGGTCAGGTTTTCTTAAATGAAGAGTTTGGACAATGCTTATGAACATGTTTACCACTTGGATGGGTTTATCAATGCAAAATCTATTTCCTTATGACTTAAGTTTTATTAGATCACAGAAACTTGGGAGATTCTGTTACTTGCAGCACATGAACAGCAAGTACTAAGTTTTCTCTGCGATCTACTTGTTCAGATATGTTTTTTCACAGTCTGAATTAGGTATTTGCATTTCAAGTGGCATTTCCTAGATTTGATGTGACTGTTGCAAATAAAAGTAGTCGCAGTATAGATTTGCCTTCTCACTCAAGTACATGTGAAGGTCATGCTGGGTCATTCCTTATTGGCACCCATAGAACACAGCATGGCCTGTACTGCTTCGTCTGTTGTCTGGAGAAAGGTCCTTAATGAGTCCATTTTACCAATTTTCATCTTGCCCTGCACACAGTGCCTTCTTCATCTTCAAAACAAGGTGCCAGGCTACACCCAGTTGAATATGAATCAAGAATTCACTTGCAAGTTGTAAAACATTCTGTCCAATCCCATATAAAAACAACCAAATAAAAATCATGTTTTCTTAGAGCTCATCTAATTTTAACCCCTATTTACAACCCAAAACAGGCCCAAAGGAGTTGAGGGTCAGTGGTAAATTCCATTTGTTGCTGCACGTACTGGGGTATATATAGATTGCTAATTCTAGGAACTAAGTGATTATTTATAGCAAGCCCAATCTTTTATATGGAACAGCAGACACAGTTCTTCTGCAAATATGATAAACTCTAAATAAACTTTAAGAAGAGAAGAGACACGGGAGAAAAAGCCTTGTGCTGTGCATGAAACATGTGCATATCCCCCACCATCCTTCCACCCCTGACCTCATGGCATTTATAGTATTTTTTAGAAATATAGGAAGCCACAGGGTAGGCCTGGCATTTCTTACTGAAATATCTATTTAACCTGAACATTTAGAGAAAAAGCTCTGGGCTATAATTAGAAGTTAGCTCATGAAAGCCATCAGCAAACCGAAAAGACAACCTACTAAATGGAAGAAGATAATTGCCAATAATATATCTGATAAGGGGTTAATATCCAAAATATATAAGGAACTTGGACAACTTCACACACACACACACACACACACACACACATGCACACACACACACACACACACACACACACACACACCATCAATCTGATTTAAAAAATGGACAGAGGACCTACACTGACACTTCTCCAAAGAGGTCATACAGATGGCCACAGACATATGAAAAGATGCTCAGTATTCTTAATCATCAGAGAAATGCAAATTAAAACCACAAAGAGGTATCACCTCACACCTGTCAGAATGGTCATTATCAGTAAATCAACAACAAGTGTTGGCTAGGATGTGAAGAAAAGGGAACCCTTATGTACTACTGGCGGGAATTCAGACTGGTACAGCCACTGTGGAAAACAATATGGAGGTCCCTTAAAAATTAAAAATACAAGTACTATACGATTCAGCAATTCTACTTCTGGGTATTTTTCAAAAGACTACAAAAACACCAATTTGAAAAGATATATGCACCCTCATGTTCAATGCAGCATTGTGGAAACAACTGAAGTGTCCATGAACAGACAATCAGATAAAGAAGGTGTGGTATATGTATACTCAGTGGAATATTACTTGGCCATAAAAAGTGAAATACTGCCATTTGGGACAATATAGATGCACCTAAAGGGTATTATGCTAGGTGACATAAATCAGAGGAAGACAAGTGTCATATGATTTCACTTATATGTGGAATCTAAAAAACAAAACAAAGCAGAAACAAACTCTTAGACACAAAGAAGAAATTGATGACTGCCAGATGGCAGGGGGGTTGCGGGGCTGGGTGAAAAAAATGAAAGGATTAGGAAGTACAAACTGGCGGTTGCAGAGTAGTCATGGGGATGTAATCAATAGGGAATACAGTCACAGATACTGTAATAACTATGTGTGGTGTCAGGTGGGTGCTAAACTCATCCTGGCGATCACTTCAAAAGTTACATAAATGTCTAATCACTGTGCTGTGCACCTGACTAATATGGTATTGTATGTCAACTGTAATTAAAAAATACAAAAATTGTTTAAGTTACATAACTACACAAAAAGAGGCAAAACTAATTTATGGGGCGGATGGCTGCCATGTTGAGAGTAACTGAACAAGTGCACGGGGGTTCCTGCAGGAGCAGTGGTGACGTGGTTTCCTGCTGGTCACTCAGGTGAGGATCAGCCTGAAAATTCAGCGATCCCTTCAGTTCTGACACACGCAGTTTTCTGGATATATGTTATATTTCAACAAAAAGTTTAAGAAAGTTATAGCGTGCACAGGACTGTGATATTTACATAAATTTATAGAGTAACAGATGAGACTTCAAAAAATGTTGGCCTCTCCAGTTCCTTGCCCTGGCCCCCTTTCCCTTTGCTCAGGGTCAGCTTAGGGATCCCAGTGTCGCTTTTGAGTAGCCAGTTTTCTGGCTTTGCAGGCTTGACTTTTAAGCACTTGAATACTGGTGTTTTCATTTGTGCAATAGTTATTTCGATATTCCATAAACTCTGCATGATGGGCATCTTTTAATCCAGAACCAATGAGTAATATATTGAGTTTATAGAAAAAGAAAAAGCCTTGAGCCATCTACAAATGTAGACAGATCCTCTTCTGGTAAGAAATCCTATTGAGGTGTTGTGGCATGCTCCTTGTGATGCTCTCACACGCTATGATTGATGGAAAGGACTCACTCATGGGAACACAGTTTTGGTTATTCTTATTCTTCCAGTTAAGTTCACGGTGTTCCTACTGTTTATTCTGAATCATGGATATTGTCAAATTCAAGGTAACAAAAGCGTAGCATATCAAGGTTAATCGTGATATGATTATACACTTTATTGACTTTTAGTTTATTACTGCAAATGAATATTGCTAAAGCTGACCCTACTTTTTAAAAAATAATAAGGGGTCCAGCTGATTTATTATTTATAGAGAATAATAAATAAATAACATGGGAAAAGAAAAGTGAGCTGCCCTGGTCCGGTAGCTCAGCTGGTTAGAGCATTGTCCTGATACAACAAGGTTGTGGGTTTGATCCCTGGTCAAAGCACATGAAAGAATGAACCAATGAACGCATAAATATGCGGAATAACAAATTGCTGTTTCTCTCTCTCTCTCTATCTCCCTTCCTCTCTCTCTCTAAAAACAATCATTAAAATAAAGAAAAGAAAAGTGAGCCAAATGTAACCAATATTCTACAGATATGAAAGCCGCCAGAAGATATATGCAAAACTACTATAGACACCTTGGGAAACACAAATGCATTCATTAAAAGAAAAGCAGAATAGGAAGTTCCTTTTTCAAGCTCCAAAGGCTACATATTCTATGAATTCATGTTATGACATTCCAGAAAAGGCAAAATCAGAGGATGAGAACAGGTCAGGGTTTTCCAAGAGTTTGGACTGGGGTTAGCATGAGAGGATTTTTGGAAGAGATGGAATTGATCTTGACTGTGGTGGTGGATGCATGACTCTCTGCAATTGTCAAAACACATGGGACTGGATACCAAAGAGAATAAATTCTACTCCAAATAAATTTAAAAATAAAGTAGAAAGCTGCTTCAAATTTAACAACAATGTGCAACAGAATGGATCACCTTCATGATAAATGGATACATTTTAACTTTATTTTGTTGTATACTTATAGAATTTTCATTTGAGAAATACTAATAATCACTATCTTTTAACATATCAACTCTGACACTTTTTATAGAAGCCTGTCATTAAAACCTATTTTTCAGTGTTAGGCAACATACAGACCAAAATGCTCCTGTTGCCCTTTTGCTCCAAGATCTAGGGTACTTCAAAGATAAATTATGGGAAGCACTGAACAAACAAAGATGGCCATACTATGACTTAGAAGTCCCAGTTCACCTTCCTCTCACGCATCTTGATGTGTTTTGTTTAATCTTAAATGGTGAGAATAGCCCTTCCAAGTCCAGTATGAAATTGCCCATTCCACTTCACAAAATCATTTTGTTATTCTTCAGGTAGCCATTCTAAGTTTCTAATCCTTCCAGTAACTTCCACACACACACACACACACACACACAAAAAAAAAACCACCAAAAACCATTACCATATTCAGTGGGCGTCTTCTGCATGTATGGAGTGGTCCTACCGGCTTCAGAGTTATGGGTCTAGAGTTTCTGGTTACGGCATCATTACAGAGTTACCACATCATTCACCTCTCACAACACGTGCTCCCTATCACCACCACAGAGACTGTCAGTGCTTGGCTGAGGAAACGAAGTTGGAAGAGTTGAAGGAACTGCCCAGGATCACAAGCCGGAAGAAGCCATGATCTTAGCCCCCTACCCTTTGAGGGAGGGGGACCCACACTCTTTTTTTTAATTTACCTTTTATTTATTTTTGTTTTTTTTATTATTGTTCTATTACAGTTGTCCCAGTTTTCCCCCATTTGCTCTCCCCTGCCCTGCCTCCCCGCACTCCTACAGTCAGTCACCACCATGTTGTCCATGTCCGTGGGTCATTTATACTTACTCCTTAACTGAGCCCTTCCCCTTCTTTCCTCCCTTGTCCTCCTTCCCCCTCCCCTCTGGGGACCCACGCTGTTCATTCTACAACAACTCTACATTCCATGTGGACTCTGGGGAACTCTGAAGGTAAAGGAGGCCCTTTCTATTTCCCTTGGCACGCCCCTCACTGTGCATGTCCCTACTGGGCCACAGTGAATGGAAGCTGAGAGGGAGATGAGCAAGATGCCCCTGACTGAGATACCTTGTTTCAACACAGTTCAGGTGCCGCCTCATTCTAGTAGAAACAGCACTGCAATTTTTTAAAAACTGGGGCAGGTATCAGAAAATGCAGGTATCCTCAAGAGTCAAGCTCTCAATACTGATGTAAGATTGTTGTTGGCCATCTGTGTTTCCCACTATTTAAGTACGTGAGTTCATGTACATGGGACAGTCTATCCCACTAACCGGCATCATATGCTCAGTTACTCCGCTCCTCTCATTTCCCCAAGCAGGATGAGCCATAATAGTATTGTAAGTTGGGGATAAAATTAAGCCGATTTTGTCTGAGTTCTAGGAAAATCTTTCAGAACCTTTGGAGTAATCTCAGAGGCCTCTGCATCTTGGGAGATTGCATTTTCGCAGCCCCCGTTGTCCCTTAATGAGGGCAAGTATGATGAATAAAAACAACGAACAGTTATTGGTATATACTAGACACTTGATATATATTAATATACATAATTGGCTTACAATTGTAGGAACTATTACCATCTCCATTTTATAAATGTAGAAACTGATATTCAGAGAGGTTACATCGTTTTCTTCAAATCATATATACTGGGAATCTGCAAAGCTGGGTTTGAAGCCGAGCGGCCTGACTCCGGTGGGCCCTCTTCCCTCCCCCAAAGTTGATATGCTACGTGAGCCCTGGTCCATCTAGCTCAGCACTTATGGGCACACCCAGAAAATACTCTACAGAAATGAGGGCGAATGTGCTATATTAAAACAGACAAATGGGGATAGTGTGTAAATTCTCAGTACCCAATTTACTGATTTGGCCAGAATTTCAGAGCACAGAAATCACCTCCAGGTAGTGCTGAGGGTGACGGCCTGAGTTCTAAATCACGGCAGAGTAGAGGCAGCAGGCATCCAGACATGGACATAGTAATCATGACAGAAAAAGACATTCATTGTCCAGAGGCTATAGTTCCATTAATCCTATTGGTCACAGTGAAATATAAACAGGAAAGTCATGACATTAATATACCATAGAAAGGGAGTGGGGATGGAGTGGTAATAGAATTAACAATGGCTGAGCTGGGAGGTATACATTCATTATCTTACAACATCGAAACAATCTCATGAAGTTAATATTCTCTCCACTTTATAGATAAGTAGACTGAAGCCCATGTAAGAGAACTGCTCAAGGTCACACAGCAGGTAAATGAAACCTAAATCTGTCTGTCTCTAACATTTTTGCTCCTTCATTGCACGCTCCAGAGTTAAAGCAAAATAAAGTAGGAACCTCTTGATCACCTCTTCCAATTTCCTCATTTTCAAGGGGAGGGAATTGAGGCCCAGAGAGATTTAAGTGACATGCCCAAGGTGAAACAACTAGTTAAAAAACAGGGGCTAGAACCTAGAAAATAATTTTGCATTGAGCACATCTAGGTCAGTGACCCTTTTCTAGGATTGAGTGACTGGAGTTTGAAGCACGTATAAAAAGGAAAATAAAACATTCACACATGCCCCATAATACTTACTGTCTGTTTGTTCAATATTCTACTGTTCTTAGCTGTGCGCCATGAAGCATCTAAAATATCCAAGTTCATAAACTACTGTTCCAATCCATGAGAGCCTTTTGGGATAATGTGAAACTCACATCCTTAGAGCCACCCAGAGATCCTTCTGGCCCTTCCACAAATGTCTTTGAAAAGAAATATTATTAAGTCATACTCACTGCTCTAACACACATTATTCTCCAGATATATATTTCTGGTGGGGAGGGGGGTGAGGTTGAACCAAAGCTGCCTAGAATACAATTCTTACTTTTTAATAAATTCTTAAAAACCTTCCAAACTTTCTGTTGTGTTCTAAAACCAAAATTAACTGAGGCTCAGCTTGGTTAGGCAACTTGTCCAGAGTTAGATGAGCTGTTAAGTGACAAGGTTGGGATGCCCACTTCCACATTCTTCCATATGCCCTGAAAGATCAGAAAAATCTCATGCAAAGCTACAGAGCTTGATGCCCAGGCAATCTCAGATTAAATTACATATGTCAAAAATTAACAAGATAATTGAACCCAGCAAGGAAGGCTCTATGAGAACATGTAGTAAGGGAAAATACATTAAGATTTGGCTGAAGGCAAAATTTCTTCATCTCAATTACAAAGTCAAACTCAGAGGGGACTCATAAAATAGTAAGATTGCCAATTGGTCCGTTTTTTTAATACAGGAAGCAGAATATTCAGTAGCAAGAAGAGATTTTAATAAGTACCTCTAAACACTGCACATGGGACAACAGTGTAGCCCACTAATCAATTTCCTGCTCTTAGTAGTATGTGCCTCCCATTTCCGGTCCAGGAAGGTGGAAGGCAAAGAGAAGCAGAGTTCTGACTTTTGCTTATAATGCCTAAAGAGCAAGTGCTCGTAGATTCAGCTTTGTCCATTAAAAGGGAAAAAGGGAACAAGAAATCTCACTCCGGTTGATGTAATATATCCTAAAGTTGAAGCTGAGTGAAGGGACCTTCCCTTTTCAGGAAGTCATTATCACACGATATACGGAAACCTTAGTCTGGAATATTGTATTTTTTATTTCCTTTGAAAAGAGGAAGCTACTAATTTCTGAAAATTAGAGTCAGCTCAATGATTTGTTATAAATTTTAAGTTTTCTTGCTTTGAGTTTGTTTAGTATGTTAAGAGTTGTTGAAACTGACTAGTGGGCACAAGAGATTACTGTACTATTCTCAGTGCTGTTGTATATTAGTAAATTTCATAATACAGTTTAGAAATTGCCTCTGTGGGGACTTCTGGCCAAGATGTAGGCGTAGTTAGATACACTTTGCCTCCTCCCACAACCCCAAAAGAAGGACAACAACAAATTTAAAAACAAAAAACAACCGGAATTGCCAAAAAATCAAACTGTATGAAAGTCTGACAACCAACTAGTTAAAAAAGAAACATTCATCCACACTGGTAGGATGGGCGGAGACGGGCAGCTGGGGCAGAGAGAACTGCAGCAAGGCAGCAGCTAGTGGACTGGGTGAGGCAGCAGCAGGTGGAGTGGGCGGTCCCACATTTGTGTGCGGCTAAACCAGGAGGAACAACTGAGGAATGAGACAGGCTGTGCAAACCCAGGGTTCCAATGTGGGGAAATAAAGCCTCAAAACCTCTGACTGAAAACACCTGTGGGGGTTGAGGTGGCAGCAGGAGAAACTCCTAGCCTCACAGGAGAGTCCATTGGAGAGACCCACAGGGTCCTAGAATGTACGCAAACCCACCCACCCGGGAATCAGCACCAGAAGGGCCCAATTTGCTTGTGGGGAGTGGGGGAAGTGACTCAAAGCTGGTGGAGAGTTGAGCAAGAGGCATTGTTTCCTCTTGGACCACTTCCCCACATACAGCACCACAAGATAACCAAGTAGGTTGCCCCACCCTGGTGAATACCTAAGGCTCTGCCTCTTACTACATAGAAAAAAAATGTGGCCCAAATAAAATAACAGATCAAAATTCCAGAAAAAAATAGAACTAAGCAATAAAGAGATAGCCAATCTATCGGATGCAGAACTCAAAACATTGGTAATCAGGATGCTCACAGAAATGGTTGAGTATGGTTACAAAATAGAGGGAAAAGTGAAGGCTATACAAAGCGAGATAAAGGGAAATGTACAGGGAACTAACAGTGACAGAAAGAAAACCGGGACTCAAATCAATGGTATGGAGCAGAAGGAAGAAATAAACATTCAATTGGAACAGAATGAGGAAACAAGAATTCAAAAATGACGAGCGGCTTAGGAACCTCCAGGACATCTTTAAATGTTACAACTTCCAAATCATAGGGGTGCCAGAAGGAGAAGAAGAAGAGCAAGAAATGGAAAACATATTTGAACAAATAATCAAGGAGAACTCCCCCAATCTAGCAAAGGAAGTAGACCTCCAGGAAGACCAGGGAGCTCAGCGAGTCCCAAAGAAGATGGACCCAAGGAAACACACACCAAGGAACATCATAATTACTTTATTCAAGATTAAAGATAGGGAGAGAATCTTAAAAGCAGCAAGAGAAAAGGAAACAGTTACCCACAAAGGAGTT
>PVKM010015695.1:0-27608 GCA_004027735.1 Carollia perspicillata
GCATGGTAATGTCACATTATAGACCCAGAGCCTCCAGAGCTATTTGCTAGCAACTAAATAGTGTGGGCTGCCTGATAGGATATGGGATTATGGAAGGAGAGAAGGAAGACACACAACCAACTGCAGGGGATATTAGGAAGCAAAGTGGGGTGTGGGGGGGCGCGGGGTGGGGGGGGAGCGCATTGGCGAGGAGGTGGTAGAGAAACAGCCCGGCTTCTTCCTTCTTTCCACCCATCAACCCTCCGCCTACCTGTCTTCCTATTGGCTGGACCTAACCAGCAGCCCGAGTGAAAAGGAGTCTGGGAAATGTAGTTTCCAGTAGCGATACAACTCAGAACAGGGGAAGGGTGGAAAATAGATCTGCAAGGAAACAAGCCATTGACTGGCACAAATAAAAAAGCCCCACATAAGTGAAGTGAAGGGGCCAGGATTAAAGTCCCTATCTTAGGGCTCTTTCCTTAGGACCCAGAGAGTCATTGCAGGCTAAAGGGAGAACATGAGACTGGCAACAGAAGGAAGGACACACGGTAGTCCAGCCAGCTGGGCTTGAGAAGGGCCTGAGGTAGCACGTACTGCAAAGCAGGGAACCTGGGCTAGGAAGGGTGTGCAGGAACATTCTGGGGTGTGGGAAATGTTTGGGGGAGGTACACGGGATATAGAAAAGTGAAAGTCATTGATTAGTGTACATAAAATGAGTGTATGTTCTGCACTCCGTTATTTAAATGCTATACCTCAAAAGAAAACAAGCTGCTTCCATTTAGAGTGAAGTCCTGAAATATTTTCAAGTGGAATGACATATGTCTGGGATTTGCTTCAAAGTAATTAGGGGAGATTAGATGAGTGGAGGAGGATTGTACGGAAGAATAAGAGTTGAAGCTGGGAATTGGCGATACTATTTTCTCTTCTTTTGTGTATGTATATTTATGTGTGAATATCCACAATAAAAAGTAAAATGGAAAAAAGAGGAAAAAGGATCTAAGCCCACTACACACACGCGCACAGATGTAACTTTATGCACTTAAGAGCCCAGTGATAGTCCAGTCCCAGCCCCCAATTCTCTTAACCTGAAAAGAGCTGCAGCCCTGAAAAGTGCATGCTGTTGTGATATTTCTTCTCCTTCCAGGAAGCTTTGGACTGTTGTATAAATGCAGCCGAGTGCAGGCCCTATGCCTGCCCAGGGGGGACAGTGAAATATCTAAAGCGTAGGCAGGCCCCTTCACCCTGCATGAGCCCTCCTTCCCAGGCACACTCCTGCACCAGGACCTCCCAGGTCCATCACCTAGAGCCTGCCCGGTCAGTCAGACCAACCAGGGTAAGGATGAGCACTGAACTGGGCTCTCCGGGGTGGGGGGCAGAGATGGTGCCCAGGTGACATATCTCAAGAGAGCAAGTCAGCCCCTCACACTACATGGGGCGCCCCTGAGTCACAAGGAGTCAGTGTGGTTGCTGGAATGAGCTGGGACCCAGAAATCGGTAGCCCTGCACTGGCCATCTGACACCAAGGCGCCATTCCTTTGTTCCATGAATATATACTGGACATGAGATATGTGTCAGACTCTGTGTTAAACGCTGGGGAACCCACACTTAAAGATTCAGCCCAGGCCATCGCAGAGCTCACAGTAAGACCACGAGCCAGTGAGCAGCAGGTCCAGAGAGCAGTCTGTGTGGAGGCTGTGCAGCTTGGGTTGGGTATGACCCATTGAACTTCGAGGACAGGTGGGACTTAGGCAGGAGCACAGAATCTTAGAGACCAGAGAGCCTGACATAAGAGGGGAGGGGACAGGCAACTGCAAGTCACTCCAGGGGCACCATGAATAGGCTCTAGGGAAATCATGAGAAAGAAAGGGACAGCCACTAGACTAAGCCCCATTGGAATCCCATTGGAATCTTTGTCTCTTCTTCTTTTTTAAGATTTTATTTTTAGAGAGAGAGGAAAGGAAGGAGAAAGAGGGACTGAAACATCAATGTGTGGTTGCCTCTCATGCGCCCCATACTGGGGACTTGGCCTGCAACCCAGGTATGTGCCCTGACTGGGAATCGAACCAGTGACTCTGGTTTGCAGGCTGGCACTCAATCCACTGAACTACACCAGCCAGGGCCTGGTCTCTTCTACCTGAGCCTCCGTCTCTTCATCCTTTAGGTGAGGGGGCTAGATTGGGTGTGCTCTTGGCTCCCTCCAGTTCAAAGGGATTCACAGGCTCCTGTGTGAGGAAGCTGGGACAGATGGCTGGAGGGCTGCGGCTGTCCTACTCATTGGAAACGGTCTATTCATCCCCCCCTTCTCTAAGGACAGGGGAGCAGGGGCTGCCTCCTCTGGAGTGTCTTGTAGGTGACCTGTGCCCATCAATGTGTGGACTGGCTGGATCAGGGGAGGGGGAGGACTGGCTGGTTTGTTATTCCTTTGCAATTTATCTTAGAAAGTCACACAACAGGGCAGGAACACAGAAGTCCAGACAGTCTGCCATCCAGGACTTCCGGTTTCCAGATGTTGCGCCTAGCTGGCTGTCACTAGGTCTCTGCCCTCTCCTGTTTGGCAGTCCCAGGCCCCCCATTTTTCAGATCTGGCACCATCTGGACGTGGCTCTGTCTCAAACTCCATCTCTTCTTGTCACTTCTACCCCAGCTGGACTCTTGAGGCTTATCTGAGGATTGTCCACTGGCTCTGCTGTCCCTGTCCCACCAGCTTGGCATGTCCCTGTAGTCTTCCTCTCCCATTCAGCCTTCCGAAGAAGGGAGGAGGCCCGGTTCCGGCCCTGCTGCCCTCACGTGCTTTCCCGGAGGCCCCCTCCCACTCTGCATCAGGGCAGCCAAGCCTGTTCCTCTTCCCGATTGCAACAGGCGCGGCCTCAGCTCCCAGCGCTCCCTGTCCCCGCCCCGTGGCTGGCGAGCTCCACTCCCACTTCCTGAGCCTGGCCGCTGGAGCCCTGGAGGCCAGGCCAGGCCCGGCCGCTCTGGCCCCCCGGGGTACACCAGCCTGAGTCCTGTCCCAGCCCCTGGGCTCCGGAGGCAGCTGCCACCACTGCCCAGGAGGTCCAGGCCTCCCATCTTACTCCTAGGCCCTCCACCCATCTGGTCGACTGGCCGCCATGCGACGGCCTTGGGCCGCCTCCCACTGTGGCCTGGCCTGGGGGCCACTCGTACTAGGCCTCTTCTGTCTCCTGGCAGCATCCCAGCCCCAACTGGTGAGGGAGGGGCCATGCAGGTGGGTGGGGGCAGGCTTGGATAGGGAAGAGGTGTCTGGGCAGCTCCCTCTCTGGTGTCTCTGCCCTCCCTGACCAGCCCCTGAATAATTCTTCCCATCCGTCCATCTCCCCCTGGAGGTACCCCCATACTACATGGAGAACCAAACCTGCCGGGACCAGGAAAAGGAGTACTACGAACCCAAGCACCAGGCCTGCTGCTCCCGCTGCCCCCCAGGTGAGAGACAATGGAGAGAGGAAGCCTGGGACCGGGTGGCCTGTTACAGGGGACTCCAGTCCACCTCGCTGCCTCAGGAAGAAGGCAGACACCATCCCCCAGGAAGCCCAGCTGGCAGAGACTGAGTGAGAGCCACTGGCCATCCCTCATATGAAGGCACTCAGAGGACAGGCCCAGGGTCACACACCCGGCGGCAGAAGGTGGAACCCTGGTCCCCTGACACTCCAACTGCCCCACTCACATTCTAGGCACTCATGTCTCGGCTGAATGTGGCCACGGTCAGGACACCGTCTGTGCCACGTGCCCTGAAAATTCCTACAACGAGCACTGGAACCATCTCCTCTCCTGCCAGCTGTGCCGCCCCTGTGACCAGGGTGAGTGGGGTGTCCCTGGGGAGGGTGGGATCCCCTGGAGGGCAGCCCCTCCACTGAGCTGTCTTGTCTCCCCACAAGTGCTGGGCTTCGAGGAGACTGCACCTTGCACTAGCAAACAGAAAACCCAGTGCCACTGCCAGCCAGGAATGTTCTGCAGCCTTTGGGACAGAGAATGTATACACTGCGAGCCACTCTCTGACTGTCCACCAGGCACTGAAGCTGAGCTCGAAGGTCAGAGGTCACCAAGGGCAAAAGGTAGGGTGCCAGGTGATCTTGAATGGGGGCAGGGAGCCCACAGAGGGTACTTTGTGCACGGGGAGCCTCCAAGTAGTTCTCTTTGGCATAAAAAGTCTCTTCTCCCTACCTGTGAACGGCTCACAGAAGGAATCTGTATGCAGAGAAATGGAAGTGGGACAGGGGCAGGGACAGTGTGGAGGGGCCCCCTCAGCCCTAGGGAAACTGAGCAAGGGGGAAATGAGGAAAGGTGCCAGATACAGAATGGGCTGGATGTGCAGGGAGGGGCCCTCCAGTGGGCATAAAGGAAGCTCACAGCTGGACAGGAGGCTCCTTTTGCCCACTCATCCTGGCTGGCCTTGCCTCTCTCTTGCCAGGTGAAGTTGGTGAGGCTAGAAACTGCGTGCCCTGTAAAAAAGGGCACTTCCAGAACACGTCCTCCCCCAGCGCCCGCTGCCGGCCCCACACCAGGTGAGTGTGGCTGTGTTCCTCCCACCCTCCCGGAAGCCCAAGCTGCTGACAACCCCACCCCAGTGCTCAACTCCACAGGGTCCTCCTTGCCACTTGCCCCTTCCAACCGTGTGCCCTCGTGAGTTGGGCTTTTCTTTCCTCCACAGGTGCGAAGACCAGGGCCTGGCGGAGACAGCACCAGGCACCAACCAGTCTGACACCAGATGCGGAAACCCATCAGAGACCCCCGAGATGCCCGGTGAGGGGCCAGGGCTGAGGGGCATGGGGGGAGGTGTCTGGGAAAATGCCATAATTCCTCCTATCTGGAAACATGGGGAAAAAATGAATCCTTCCCTCTCAGAATGGGGACAAGAAGAAAAGTTCCTTCAAGAGAAATTGGAGGTCCCCGGGGCAGCTTACTCCACACACACATGCACGCCACACATTTTAAGTTACGTATTATACATACAATAGAACATTATGCCAAGAAACACTCCCACACTGATATGTAACTGACATCACCTTCTGGGACACACCACCATCATACAATCCATTTACTAGGCTGAATACCTCCTTATCAGGTTACACACTTTCTTGTTAAAGAGATAATTCCACATTTGACTTTTTTTTTGGTTTTGTTTTTATGTGGAGTACTGGTTTCCTAGCCTAATAGACAATTACAGGATGTTTCTAATGATTATGATCATTATTAATGGGAGGAGAGTTTATTTTATTAACTTTTTAAATTAGCAAAAATATACAATCCTAGCTTTCATTTACTCGGAGCAAGTACATCAGGCACTCTGCAAATACTTGACACTCACCAATTCACTTAATCCTCCCATTGATCCTCTGAAGTAGTTCTACTGTCATCCTCCCTGACAGGATACGGAAAATGAGGGTCAGATGTTACGTGACTTGCCCAAGGTCACCCACGTGGTAGCCAGTGTTGTGAAGGCCCTTCCTCGGGTCTTTTCACTTTTTAATGCACGCGCACTGTAGAATCTTAGAAAAGTCAGGTGCAGAAACTAAACATCACCCACAGAACCATCGCCTAGCATAGCCACTCTTTAAAAGTGTTTAAATACATCCTCACAAACATTTTTCTTCGTATGTCCATCCATTTACATTTTTTCTAAAAATGGTGTTATTTGGATATATTGTAACCTCATTTTTCATTCATCTGTATCATAAATATTTCCATGTCCTCTTATTAATGTTTAGCTATGTATCAGATACGATTGGCACTTTAGAGAGTGTAACCCCCTCATTTTATATATGAAAAAAATTGATGCTTGAAGAGGTGAATGACTTAAAAAGTCACACTGCTGGGCGGGAACCCAGGTGTCCAAGACTCCAGGTCCAATTTCTTCCCATGCTTCCCATTCTGTACTCCCTTCAGCCACAGCTTTAGGGGGACTGGAGAGGGCCGATGCCCAGGATGCAAACGTCCAAGTCTTCCTGACCTTCCTCAGGCGTGGCCCGCGAGCGCCGCAGACTCCATGCTGTGGATGGCAGCACTGAGACCCATAGAAAGACAGACATTATCCCCTGCCCCACATCGGGTCCCGAGGAACCGAACTCCCAGCCTACTGTTCCCACTCCCTCCTGGAACCTGCGAAGGGGTGGAGACCTTGCAGTTCCTAGTCTCCCAGGCAGCCCCAGGCAGAATTCGGAAGGGAGGCTCCCCTACTCTCCCACCTCTGTGAACACCCCACAGGTACAGAGGGGCCCTCTCAGTTCCTACAGTGGCCTCTCTGTGAGACGGGCAAGGCCACCACGGCAACATGGTTCTACCCAGTGGCCTGAGTCTGCTCACAGCCCCAAGCCCCACTCTCCCTGAACTGCCTCCCACCCCCACTTCCAGCCCTTGAAAATCAACCACCCAGGCCCCTGTCCTCACGCAGTGGGGACCTGCACCGCCCCACACATCTCCACCCATGACAGTTTCTCCTGGCTATCAGGAGGTCCCCCCAAGTCCAACTGAGTTCCCCTTCTCTGCAATCCAGGGAAGTGTCTCTAACTCTGCCTGTAGGAGCTCCAACAGGACTAAAAGGGGAAAGCTGCTCCCTTTTCCTCTGCCCTTCTTCCCCCATCATGATGCCTCCTGTTTGCTGTCCTAGCAGGAACTATGCTGGTGCTGGCCATCGTGCTGCCACTGGTCTTCTTGCTGCTCATCGCCTCCATCCTCACCTGCACCTGGAAGAGCCACCCTTCTCTCTGCAGAAAGCTGGGTAGGAAGGGGTCGGATGCAGGCAGGGGTGCAGGGCAGTCGTCAGGCCCACCTGGATGGGGAGGGGGTGGGAGGGTATCATCAGCTTCCCCCCGTAGAACCTACCTGCCCTTCCACACCCTCAAGACTCCCAGTGCCTGTCCCCAGCATGGACATCGTCTCCATCCAGCGCCCCACTCTGAGGCTGGAGATAACAGTAACGATAGCCTATTCCTTGTGGGACCCCAGGCTGGGCAGCGACACATTGTGGTGGGTTGTGGAGGGTAAAAGGCTGGGGGTCTGAGGTCTGCCAGAGGCCCGACACCCATCTTGTTTTCATTGCAGGATTCCTGCTCAAGAGGCGTCCAGAGGTAATGAGGAAGGCTGAGGAGGCAGCAGGAGGGGCAGGAAGGGAGAGTGAACAGTGTGGGGGTCAGCAGGAAAAGAGTGTGCAGGCTTCACCATTCATTCATTCATTCATGTATTCAACGAATAACTTTTTAGCACACCATATGCTAGGCACTGCTCTCGGCACGTGGATACAGCAGTGACTAAAACAAAGTAACTGCCCTCCTGGAGCTACATGCCAATGGAGCAGGGATAAAGTGAAATAAATACGCATCAGGTGGTGATAAGTGATAAATAAAGCAGGGTGGGGGCAGTGACTGACAGTGGTAGAGGATGGCGGTACATTATCTTAGTGGACGGAGAGGGCCTCTTTGATGAGCTGGTATCTGAGCAGAGAGCTGAAGAAATGAAGGCATCAGGGTATCC
The DNA here is from genome assembly GCA_004027735.1 of Carollia perspicillata. Taxonomy (NCBI): domain Eukaryota; kingdom Metazoa; phylum Chordata; class Mammalia; order Chiroptera; family Phyllostomidae; genus Carollia; species Carollia perspicillata. The sequence continues at coordinate 7,462 of PVKM010015695.1, forward strand.
GGGAAAAGTGCTCCAGGAAGCAAGAACACCAAGTGCAAAGGCCTGTGGCAAGGAGCGGGAGAAAGAGCAGAGGGGAGCCCCGGGCTGCCTGAGCTGGGGTAGGGTGTGGGAATTAAAGAAAGATGGGGTCTGAGACGCACATCATTGGCTGATTCACTGCTTCTCTTCTGCAGGGAGAGGAATCCAATATCACTGATGGAAACTGGGAGCCTCCAAGTGTCAACCCACATTTTCCTGACCTTGTAAAGCCACTTCTGCCCATCCCTGGAGACTTACCTCCAGCCCCGGCCTGGCCCCCAACCACCCCGGCTTTGGAGGAAGATGCTGTACAGCAACAGAGTCCCCTGAGCCAGGCCAGGAAGCTGGAGGCTGAGCTCCCAGAGCATGGCCAGAAGGCCCACGGTGAGCAGCCCGCAAGGAGAGGAGTGGGCGGGGGAGATGGGTGGGCAGGATGGTGGGCAGGGAGAGAAAGTGTGAGGCAGACGGGAATGAGAAGGCTAAAACAGGCAAAACAGAGACTCGGACAGTCAGCCGGAGTGTCCCAACCAGAAAGGAAGAGACTGAAAAACCCGGAAACAGACATGAATGTAGAGCTCAAGAAACCAATAGCAAATGGGAGTGGTGGAAACAGAGAGGAAAGGGAGAAGGCAGAAGCAGGAGGGCCTTCTGGAAGCAGGGAACGGATGCAGGGGGCGCACGGGCCTTCCTCCCCCAGCAGCGCACCCCCAGCCCCTCTCACTCTGCTCCCTTCTCACAGGTACCAATGGCATTCATGTCACCGGCGGGTCTGTGACTGTCACTGGCAACATCTACATCTACAATGGGCCAGTACTGGGAGGAGCACGGGGCCCTGGAGACCCGCCTACTCCCCAAGAGCCTCCATACCCAATCCCTGAAGAGGGTGCCCCTGGTCCTCCCGGGCTCTCTACACCCTACCAGGAAGATGGCAAAGCTTGGCACCTAGCCGAGACAGAGACACTGGGGTGCCATGCCCTCTAACAGGGCCAAGGACCCGATTTGTGACCCACGCCTCATGGTGTCTGTAAGAAGCCAGAAGAAGGGAGGCACAAGAGCACCTTCTCACAGTGGCTGCCCTGCCCACACGGGATTGACAGAGGGCCTGGGTGGAGCCCCTGAGAGGCACACCCCAAGGGGCTGGGCCTCAGACACGTCTTCAAGAGCGGGGCCAGGCACTGGCTGGGTACAGTGCCCACCACAGGACTCTCACCACCGCCTGAGCAGGCCTAGGACTTCATTGCAGACCCTCCCGCCCACCGGGGCTGCACCAGCTCAGCTTCAGGCACAGACAGAGCACATGGCGCCTGCTGCTGCCCATCCTGGCACTCTGCACCCAGAGCACGGCACAGAAGGGGGCCAGCCACGCGGTCACTGCGAGGACATCCCTGGGACCTCTGACAGATTCGTGGCGCTCATCCCCAAGCTTCAGAGGCGCTTTGAGGACCTACACTTCACATGGACTGAGGTAGACCCTGTATGAGGATGCAGTTACATGGAGGATCACCCCCCCACCCACCCAGAAAAGAAAGGGAGTCGTTAAAAACTGCGGTTTGGGGTAGGGTTTCTAGGTGAAGGGAGAGGGGTTTCAGAGGGGGAAGAAAATGGCAAATGTATTTATAAATTGTAACCACATGCAAATAAAGTGGAGATTGAGACCTAGATCATTTGTTTTCTGGGGAGTCACACAAAAATACTATTCCACTAGACAATGTCAGGGCAAAGGTCAAAACATTAAAATGTAATCCCACAAAGGTATTTCTATGTGGGGCTGGTGCATGTAATTCAATCAATAACAATATTAGCCAGTGATCACTGACAACGTGCCAGGCAGCGTTTGAATGCTTGACAATAGTTTATGTAATCTTCACAACACCCCCATGAGCTAGATACTATCAGTGTTCCCATTTAACGGCTGAGGAAACTGAGGCACAGAAAGGGTAAGCACGCTCCCAAGTCAACTGCAAATGGCAAAGTTGGGATTTGCACCCCGTTAGCCTGGCTCTGGAGGCTTCGGGTAAAAACGCCACCCACCACACCCTTCCAGAATTTCTTTGCACAAGTAAAATGGCCTGGTTTTCTTAAAGAACCAGACCTCCTGCATGTTCCACAGGCACGGAGTCTCACAGCCACAGTGCAGAGTGAGTGAAAAAGTGCTCTGCGGGGTTCGGAAGGGGAAAATATGACTTGAGACGTAAAATGCGAGAGGCCGGGTCCTCATCCTGCCGGCCCAGAGACCTAGGCTGGACTGCTTTCGCTCAGAAGGAGCACTCCTGGTTTTAACTTTGTTTACTTATTTTTGTCTTATTTTATTTTTTACCCAAAAGGACTTTAAATCTTCTCAAGTTCTCTTATTAGTGAGTGTCTGGGCCCCCAGAATTTAGTGACCATGCTGCCCAGTGGAGACGATCTGAGCTTGAAGGATTGTGAGCAGAGCAGCCGCCAGCGGACCGCTCCTTCCATAAAAGGCCACCATCTGGGTCCAGTGTTAAGAGCTCTGTTGCTGGGGCTTGCCGTGATGGTGCGGCCATAAAACACAGCCTCCAGGAGTCCTCTGATCCAAGTGAAGGGAGGGGTTATTTAAGGTTAATCACGAAAGGGTTCAGTCCAACTTCCTTGGTTGAGAAGTAAATAATGGTGTGCTGTATCTAGTCTCGCTAGTTAAATGCTCCTGACTGGCAGTATGCTAGAGCCAGACAACAAGAATTCTTAATAACTGTTCCAATGTGTTTAGATACAAAACAAATTTTACACAACGTGCAGCAAAATAAAAGGAAAAACATTTTAAAGAAGTGGTGCTAAGGCGCAGTTCTGTGTGACACCGTGCAGATTTAGGGTTACATCTGCCTGTATGGACTTGCTAGGGCCTCCATAGCGAAGCACTGCAAACTGGGGGCTTACACAGTAAAAAAGTATTTTCTCACAGTTCCGGTGGCTGGAAGTCCAAGATCAAGGTGTCGGCAGAGCTGGCTTCTCCCGAGGAGGCCTCTCTCCTTGGCTGGCCGATGGCCATCCCCACCCCATATCCTCATAACGTCTTCCCTCTGCAGGTGCCCATGGGTGTCTGTGTCCTAATCTTCTCTTCTTATCAGGACACCAGTCAAACTGGATTAGGGCCCACCCTAAGGACCCCACTGTTAATTTAACTATCTCTTTAAAGACCCTATCTCCACAAATAGGTCACGTTCTGAAGCGCCGAGGGTTAGACCTTTAACACAGGAACTGTGGGAGACACAGTTCAGCCCACAGCGCTGCCCGTGCTTATCTTGCCAGTGTTGAGTTAACATAGGTCCCTGGAGCACGCTTTATATTGAGGGGAGCTCCTGTCTAGAATGAAAGCTGACAGAAAAGTCAGTGAAGACAGACTCTTGACAGTTGTCCTCAAAAGACAGAACCAGATGCAATAGTAGCTAACAATAGGATAATTAAGCCTGAATCTAGGTGGTCTCTCACATATTATTTCTGAGAATCTCACTCCTATACCACACAGAGGAAGAGGTCAGTACTGCATCCACCCAATGTCAACATGGGTGTGGGCAGGCCAGTGCGGAGGCTAAGGCAGCGATCCAGAAGAGAGATGCACGTAACTGTGTACAGAGCAGTGGCAGTGGGACATGGCAGGTAGGTAGGCCTGGCGTAATGAAGGATTTTTCTTTTTTAAAAGATGGAGTGGTTTACATTGACAGCTATGATGGACTCTTTCTGTGACCTACCCAACAAACTTCCACACCTTTCCTGGGAACAGAATCCCATTTCTGTACTAAGGCAGGCACTGCATGGTATCAGGAGGCTCTTCCTCCGGTCCCAGGAGTCAGTAAAACCCATTGCCCTTTGCCAAGAATTGGTTTAGGACAGAGCCCAGGATCCTTTTCAGGCTCAAGACACGTACTGGGAAGTCTCATTTCCAGGGCAAAAAGCATCATTAGGAAAAAGTTTGTGTTTTCCTTGTTCTTCCTTTCTTGCCTGGGGGATGTTTGTTTGAGAACATGAGCCTGAGCTGTGGCAGCCATCTTACTATCACGAGGAAACAGCCATGGAGATAAAAAGCCAATTCGCTGAGGGTGCAGGTCCTGGAAGAAAAGCAAGAACCTGGTTCATGAGGCATCCTTGAACAGCTGAGTCTAGTGTCAGTTTGGGCTTCGTTTTATGAGAGAAAAACAAACCCCCACTTGTGTAAATCACAGTAAGTCAACTTTTCCTCCCTTTGTTTAGTTATAATTTTATCTGTTTCCTCTTTGGGGGCAAGTGATTTATTCATGTGGTTCGAAATTCAAAAAGCATCAAAGAGTAAACAGTGAAATGCCTCTTTTCACCCCGGTTCCTCAGCCACCATGGTCCCCCGCCATGCCAGAAGCAACCGGTGTGACTGTTTCCGATGCTTTCCCAGAGGCCACTTATGCATATTCAAAAATATATGTACACAGATATTTCATTCCTCTTTTTTTCCTGCCAGTGGTAGCATGTTCTCTGCCTATTCTTCCCCTTGCCTTTTTCATTTGTCAAAGTAGCTTGGCCATAATTCCATATCAGTATCGCAATACTTCCTCCTTAATTTTCATATCTGCATATATCTCATTATATGGCTGCATCGTTTAACTAGATCCCTCTGAAGATTTTACATTCATTTCCCATCTATTACATTCTATAATAAATAACCTATGTGGTTTTGCACATGTGAGAGTGTTGCTATCAAAAATTCTGCTAGACATAAAATTGCAGGTCAAAGATGGATGTACGTTATTTTGATAACTATTACCGCATTGCCCTCCAAATGGATGTCAGCGACATTTAAGTGTCCATCATCGCACACGAACACCAGCATCGCTGCGTTGTTGAACATGCTGATCTTTGCCAAGCTGAAAGGTGAAAAATGTTACCTCAGTGTAATCGTTCTTTGTACCTCTTATTGTGAGGGAAGCTTTTTATTTCACTATAAGTAAACATTTTCCTATGTTAAAGAGTCATTTGTAATTTATTTTCCACTAATTATTCGTATCTCTTACTATTTTTCTACTGGATAATTACCTGATGTTATCTTGTTATCCCAAATCATTTATTGAATACTAAACTTTTCCTCACTAATTTGAAATGCTACCATTATAAATCAAATTTGTGTACGAATTTGAATTTACTTCCGGATTTCAATTATTTTCCCTCTGTCTTTTTTAATTTGCTAGCAAAACAGTCTTTCAACTATTTTAGCATTATATTTTAATATCCATTAGGGCTCCTTTTAATCTCCTTTTTCAAAACTTTCCTGAGTCTATTTTCTTATTTCTTATTCTACATGAACTTTAAGATCAGCTTATCCAGAACCCCCCACCAAAGAACTCCTATTGGTATTTGTACTGAGATTGCATTAAATTTCTTTTTTAATTTTATTATTTTTGAAAGAATTTATTTAGATGTAGAGAGAGGGGAAGGGAGGGAGGAAGTAAGGAGGAGAAACACTGGTGTGACAGAGCTCAATCAGCTGGTTGCCTCTCACACACCTCCATCCGGGGACCTGGCTCGCCACCCAGGCCTGGGCCCCCTCCAGGAATTGACCTAATGAACCAAACCCCCTGCTCACAGGCCAGCTCTCAATCCACTGAGCCACGTCAGTCAGGACTGATGTCATTTTTTTTTACATGTATCCTGGTTGTTACCTGGTTAAATGTATCAGTAGTTTGCTTTCCTTGAATAATGTTGCTATAGTGTTCCACTGTATCAATAGACCAAAATTCATTTATCTGTTCTTCTGGTTCTTCCCAATTTAAGGGTTGTTTCAAATTTTCAGCAGTTATGAAGAAAGTTATCACAAACATTCTTGTACATGTCTTTTTGTAGACATTTGTACTCACTTCTCTTGAGTATATACCTAGAAGTGGAATTGCTAAATCGTAAGGCAGAAATATATAAAGTGTTAGGAAATACTGCTAACACATTTCTAGTTGAAATACATTTGACATATACCATGTGTAAATGTAAGATGTACAGCATGCTGATTGACACACATGACTGCCGCTGCAGTGATCGTTCACACCTCTGTTATGTCACATACATACCCTTTCTTTCAAGTGGTTGGAGGAACTGAGTTCTAGTCTCCTGGCAAGTTTGATGGTGATAATACAACATTATTGTCTATATTCACTGTACCATGCTTTAGATCTCTAGGACTTGTTTAGTACTCATTGAAAGTTTGTACCTGTAGCCCTGGCTGGTGTGGCTAAGTGGACTGAGTGCTGGCCTGAGAACCAAAGGGTCACCAGTTCAATTCCCAGTCAGGGCACACACCTGGGTTGTGGGCCAGCACCCAATAGGGGGCGTATGAGAGGCAACCACACATTGATGCTTCTCTCCATCTTTTTCTCCTTCTCTTTCCCTCTCTCTAAAAATAAATAAATAGACTTCTGGCCAAGATGGAGGCAGAGGTAGATACACCCAAAAGAAGGACAACCACAAAAAAATAACCAAAACTGCCAGAAAACCTAACTGTATAGAAGTCCAACAACCAAGGAGTTAAAGAAGAAACATTCATCCAGACCAGTAGGAGGGGTAGAGACAGGCAGCCAGAGTGAAGAGCACTTACAACAAGTCGGCACCTGGTGGACCAGGTGATCCCACATTTGCATGCAGATAAACCAGCAGGAACAACTGGGGAGTGTGACAGACTGTGCAAACCAGGGTTCCAGTGCAGGGAAATAAAGTCTCAAAACCTGACTGAAAAAACCTGTGGGGGTTGCAATGGTGGGAGAAACTCCCAGCCTCACAGGCGAGTTTATTGGAGAGACCCACAGGGTCCTAGAACATACACAAACCTACCCACCTTGGAATCAGCACCAGAAGGGCCCAATTTGCTTGTGGGTAGTGGGGGAAGTGACTGAAAGCCAGCTAAGAGCAAGCAGCACTGTTCCCTCTCAGACCCCTCCTCTACATACAGCACCACAACGCAGTGACCTGGGTTGCCCCACCAGGGGATACCTAAGGTTCCACCCCTCACTATGTAACAGGCACATTGAGACACAAAATATGACCCAAATGAAAGAACAGATCAAAACTCCAGAAAAAATATAATTAAGCAATGAAGAGATAGCCAACCTATCAGATGCACAGTTCAAAACACTAGTAATCAGGATGCTCACAAAAATGGTTGAGTATGGTTACAAAATAGAGGAAGAAGTAAAGGCTATGTAAAGTGAAATAAAGGGAAATGTACAGGGAACTAACAGTGAAGGGAAGGAAACCAGGTCTCAAGCCAACGATTTGGAGCAGAAGGAAGAAATAAACATTCGACCAGAAAAGAATGAAGAAAAAAGAATTCAAAAAAGTGAGGAGGGCTTAGGAACCTCCGGGACAACTTTAAACATTCCAACATCCAAATTATATGAGTGTCAGAAAGAGAAGAGGAAGAGCAAGAAATTGAAAACTTATTTGAAAAAATAATGAAGGAGAACTTCCCCAAGCTGGCAAAGGAAATAAACTTCCAGGAAGTCTGGGAAGCTCAGAGAGTCCCAAAGAAGTTGGACCCAAGGAGGAACACACCAAGGTACATCATAATTACATTACCCAAGATCAAAGATAAGCAGAGAACCTTAAAATCAGCAAGAGAAAAGGAGACAGTTACTTACAAAGGAGTTCCCATAAGGATGTCAGCTGATTTCTCAAAAGAAACCTTGCAGGCAAGAAGGGGCTGGAAAAGAGTATTCAAAGTCATGAAAGGCAAGGACCTACATCCAAGATGACTCTATCCAGCAAAGCTATCATTTAGAATGGAAGGGCAGATAAAGTGCTTCCAAGATAAGGTAAAGCTAAAGTTCATCATTACCAAGCCCATATTATATGAAATGGGGTTTTGGGTTTTTTTTTAAAGATATTATTTATTTATCTTTAGAGGGGAAGGGTTAGGGAGAGAAATATCAAAGTATGGTTGCCTCTTGTGTGTCCCCTGCTGGGAACTGGCCTGCAACCCAGGCATGTGCCCTGACTGGGAATCAAACCACGATCCTTTGTTTCACAGGCCCACGCTCAATCCACTGAGCTACACCAGCCAGGGCTATTATATGAAATGTTAAATGGACTTATCTAAGAAATAGAAGAAGATAAAAAACTATGAACAGTAAAATGACAACAAACTCACAACTATCAACAACTGAACCTAAAAAAATGAAAACAAAAACGAAACAAACCACAAGAATAGGAACAGAGCCAGAGAAATGGACATCACATGGAGGGTCTTCAGTGGGGAAGGGGAAGGGAAGAATGGAGGGGGAAAGGGACAGTGAATGAGAAGCATAATTGATAGTCATTACATATATTTTTATATTCTTGTACTAATTTGATTATTCTTTTCCCACCTTAATCTACTCCTATTTGTACCTTATAATAAGCCTGTGCAAAAATATTTAGTACAGAAATCAGCTGATGTTTAGGTAGATCCAGTTCTTGCTTAGGTCAGTAATTTTCCATATGTATTACATCTTGAGGAGGTTTTAATGCAATTCCTAACACATTTGATCATCAGTGTGTATGACCATAAGACTTATTTACATAGGGTGGTTGAATCTTACTAACAACACCCATATTACACTTTATGATCATGGTACAATTCAGTGAGAATTACAGGTACTTGCTTTGTCTTCCCATCAAAATCTACCTTTGCCCAGGCATTACTAAGAACAGGTGTCATTAAAACTGGCCATGACTCATTATTTCTGGGTTCCAAGTCAATTGTGGACAAAACCAATCATCCCACCTCATCTCCCAGGCTTGTCTAAGACGGTTCCCATTCCACAAGTGACATTTAGGATAGTCTCTATCCCTACTAACTAGACTACAGGATATGTTTTTCTTAGACCTACTCAGCGTGAGACAAGTGCTCCAGAGAACTTCCGTAAGTTTGCAAGCCTGTAGCATCCCCACAGGTGTGCCTCTTGAGCCTTAACAGTTAGGATTGAGGGCCACCTTAGCCTCCACCTGTACTGAAGTGGTTGAGCGACTCTGTTGGGTTAGAGTGCAAGCCCCTTCCCAACACTGGGTCCTGGCATTGTCCAGCATTATTTGTTGACTCAGCCTGACCCATTATCTTTCCAGCCTAACTCCCACCATTTGCCCTGCTCCCGAAGAGAACGCTCTTTAATCTGCCTAGTCCAGTAAGAAATCTCTTCCTCTAAATGCTGTTTTTCCTTAAAGGTCAACTCCACTTGTCCCAGGATACCTAGACTGGCACCTATCTCCCCTAAGCACCTTTTCTGTCTAGTGGGCCAGTTGTCTAACCCACCGTGTGTGACACTGCCATTGCGCACTAATGGCCCAAGTGCATTTAGGACACATGTTTTGTACCCAAAGATCTTGGGTCCCTCATAGTGGAGTCAGATGAGTGGTAGTCACACCTACGTACAATTTAGTCTGAGGAGGCCACAGGCCTTGCACAGCCCTCCTTGTCTTGGGCTGGGGCTGCTCTACAGGGGAACTCACATCCACCATATGATGCCCACTGCTTTAATCCCATCAGGGACACATTGTTTTTCCATATTTTGTGAATAGCTTTCCATCCACAAAAACAAGGGTGATGTGTGTTTGTGCATAGCACACTGCGGTATGTTGGGCATGCTGCCATTATATGTTGTCAGTTACGACCAGGGACTTCTCTAAGCATTTGATCAGCAAGGTAGTTTACACAGTCGTCAGTCTTGGGGAGTTGGACTCCACATGGTTTGAAGTCCCAGGAGAAATCAGTTCTCAGAAATTGCTTCCCAAATGATATCCTATGTAACATATTTAGCCTGAGAACTACAAGTTAAAAGATACTGGCACATTACTAGGGCTCTGTTTGGTCACTAACAGTTGGCGTAGTTAATCATAGGAGCAGAATGTCTCCCAGAGCAACATCTGCTCAGGCTGCCATTGGACCTTATCAGGTTACAAAAGCAGGAGCTATCTCGGCAAAGGTAGCTGTAGGCTTCCTGGGCACAGAGGGGACACAACTGATCAATGTTTGTCTCTTCTCTCTAGAATATCAATAAATAGCTGTGGCCAGTGTTGTTCAGTGGTTAGGCAGGTCCCGCAAAGTGAAAGGTTACAAGTTCCATTTCCAGTAGGGGTACTTCCAATCAATATTTCTCTCTCACATCATTGTTTCTCTCTCTCTCATTCTCCCTCCTTTCCCCTCTCTCTAATGCATACATACACACACACATATATACATACTTTTAAAAATATTTGTTTAAAAAATCAATAGACATACCCTTTGGTGAGGATAAAAAAATAGTACTGTGCAGCATGTGGTTTAATCTGCTTATCTCATCCAATAACAAATCTTTTCCCCATATTAATAAGTACACTTTTAAAACATTATTTTAATATCTATTTTATATTCCACCATTTATAATTCAATACACCTATCCAATCTCTTTTGTTGGACTTTTAGATTGTTTCCTTTTCTTTAAAAAAATTGGTTATAGCCCTGGCTGGTGTAGCTCAGTGGATTGAGTGCGGGCCTGCGAATCAAACAACCACAGTTTGATTCCCAGTCAGGGCACGTGCCTGGGTTGCAGGCCAGTTCCCAGCAGGGGACACACAAGAGGCAACCATACATTGATATTTCTCTCCCTAACCCTTCCCCTCTAAAGATAAATAAATGAAATCTTTTTAAAAATTGGTTATAAAAAATTTTTCACAGACTTCTTTATAGCTAAATCTTTGCACATACCTTCATTTTAATTCTCTAGGATAGATTCCTAGAAGTGGAATTGTTGAATTAAAAAGTGTGGGCATTTTTAAGGCTTTGAAGTCAGACAGCCCTGACCTTGAATCCTGGCTTAGGGCATGGTGCCTGAGGCAATCACACCTGCAATTTCCAAAACTGTTTTCCAAAGTGGCTATACTATTTTGGGTGTTGAGTTCGTGACCTGTGCTCCTTCTCCCTCTATTTGCTACTTGTCACATTTTATTGTACTATTATTACTCTTTGTCCATAGGTGGTGCACTGTTCCCTGATTGTAAACCCAGGGCAAGGACTGTGCACATTCCTCACTGTATCCTCATCAGCACTCAGCACAGAGCTCAGTATCCAGTTAGAGGCAGTTTGGTGATACAGAAAGAGTAATGGTATGGAAGAAAGACACCAGGGTTCCAACCCCAACGTTACCACTACTGGTGTTATGGTCATAAACAAAGCCCTTTATGACCTGGCCTCACCTGTCCATATGTATCACCTCTCATTCTGTGCTTTTACACTAGCAATTCTGAGCAAATGGTGGTCAGACCTAATAGTTTTCAGAACACATCTTGCTCTTGTACATTTCTATGCATTTGCCCACATTCAGGACTGGTAGCCTATAGTGTGCCTTCATGAAAATTAGGAAAAGATGCCTTTTCCTCCCAGTGGGGTGCAGCTAAATTTCTAGCCTTACTCTTCCATTGGCCTAGCACTATATACTGCATTGCCCAGCCTGCAAACCATTTCCAAAACCTGGAACAAAAACAGCTAGCCCTTCTAGCAAACTCCTTCTCATCCATCATGTCGCAGCTCAGACGCTACCTCCTCCACTAAGACACCTTGCTCTAGCCGAGGTATTTGGCCTTCCTGCTAAGCTTCCCCTATTTTTTGAATAGCCTCCATTAAAGCAATTATCTTTATTGAGTTATGATTGTTTGCCTATATACCTCTCTACTGCATTAGATTATTTTCCATGTTTTTCTTCCTTTATTCCTCAAACAAAGTCCAATGCCTGATACATAAGAAGTGACTAAGAAGCTTAAATGAACGAATGAATGAATGAGTGACATTTTACCTCTCTGGCCCTCATGTTGCTTGTCTGAGAATAAAGGAATCAGATTAAGAAATTCCTGAAGTTCCTGCCTACCCTAAAATTCTATTTTCCAACATACATTAAGTCAATATTTGGTGAACAAACAATATGCACCCAACCAAAAGAAAATCCCTTTAAAGCTGTGTTCTAAGAGAAATAAATCAATTTGTTTGTTTTCTTCTGGAGTTTGTTGAATCTCTTATATTGATATTTTGCCTTGTAGGAGTTTGTAGGAGGCCAGTAGGAGTTTGTTGAATCTCTTATATTGATATTTTGCCTTGCCTCTGGAAACTTCTCAGAGACAGGTCAGACCACCTGAAACAGAGTTTAAGAAGAATTGCTTTAGGAAAGCCTTCCAGAGAATGGCTCACCTTTTGCCTCATTATGTGGGTTACCTATTTCTGTTATTTGTCTTTCTTAGATATTTTCCCTAAAGGAATGACTGTCTTCAATGCAAGGAAGCTTTTTAGCCTCAAAGAGGCTGAAGTTACTTCTCTCATGAAAAGAAATTGTACCCTGTGTGCTTCTACCATTTCGGAAATCTTGTCCTTCAGTGGACATTGCCAATCCCTTTAGAATGGCAGCAAATCTATTCAAGGACAAGTTTCTGAGACACTAATAGAAGTAGAAATCTAGAGTGGGAGATTTTTACAAACTGTATGGGTCCCTGGATCCCCAAAGAGTCCGCTATTTCCCTGAAATTTTATTCACAGCATTGTGTACATGCATCTTTTCTAAAGGAAAACAACTTTCTTCATATCCTCAGAAGAGCCACTTGACCCCAAAAAGCTAAGTAAGAACCACTGGTCTAGAGTCTGGGCTAAAATAACCTGGAAAGTACAGGAGCTAAGATCAGATAATGCTCTGGTGCATTCTTTCGGGTTATCCTGAAGGCAGACTGCTCAAAGGCCAGACTGGAGTCCTTAGGACTGAGTCCCTCTGCCCGTATCAGGGGCCAATCCCTTGGACTGACTGAAATCTAACCTGTTCTGCAGATACAAGAAAGCTCTGAGGGGATGTTGGACGTCTGGAATCTCTGCCCTTACGTTTCAAAAGTTGTAATGGCCTTGGAAACTGAAAATTGAGTTCCAGAGAGTGCAAATCTGAAAACCAGAATCACTATTCTGCCACAAGAGGGCACCCAAAGCCCAGACAGTACACTGAGCATCCTTGCTTAATTCAAATTCAGCACACCACTGAAGAGTGAGAAGTTCTCCACCCCACCTCCGACCCCACACGGAGCCTCAGCTTGAAGCACCTAGTATTACTCGGCCCCAAAGCCCTTCTACCCCGTACCCAGTGCCCTGTAAGGGGACTCAATGCTCTCTTTAGTGCAAAGTTTGTATGTGGTTTTTGCTGGATCCAGTCCTCTCGCTGGAGGACACCTGAACCCCACATTCCCCCTTAGAGTCTGCCCTGGATGTAATGTAAATTGCGAAGATTCTGGCCCTGGCACACACATGTAGCACACACACACAACTGGTCTCCACTCCTGGAGCTACTCTGGGGCCCTGCAGCTTCCTCACCCAGTGTTCAGAGTCATTAGCACGATTTCAGGACTGTGAGCAGAGCCCTGCAGAGGTATGCAGAGGATGTCATAGAAATATCTCTACAGCTGTGATCCACTCAGATAAGAAAAATAAGGAAAGGATTTGGCATTTACTTAGACCGAGTTACTAAGAGTAGCTACATCTTGGTTGGGGATCCCAGACTGTCTTGTACTCTAGTGAGGGTGCAACTTAGATCCAGAAGTCAGGATGCAAGTCTAGGAAGGGTATGGACTTACACAAAATCAAAAACATCAAATTTATAGAGTTCAGAACATTTATAGGAACTTAATCAAGAAGATGTGCCTACATATATGTGGACCCCAGGCCTGGCATCTTAGTATCAAATCTCTGGCAAATAGAGAATTTCAGCCTTCTTGAGATGATAATCACTGGTCATGGGCATACATTGTCCACTTGAGATAGTAAAACTGTTTCCTTAGTGGACAGGTATCCTTTTAACTCCAGGAAGGTTTGGAATTATCATGGTGGCTTTTTACTTTGTCAGCTTAGCTGAGATGAAACTACATCTTGGAATTCCCTCCCTTTATGGTTCCAGGTTAGGGTTGACCACAAGAGAAATGTGTATGAGATTTGAAAGGTTGAAAGCCGGAACCGAAGCAAAGGCAAGTCCTGTGTGCATCTCCATGGCAAAACGAAGATGTGGAGAAAGTCAAGAACACAATGTGTGCCCTGGCTGGTGTGACTCAGTGGACTGAGCACTGGCCTACAAACCAAAAGTTCATTGGTTCAATTCCCAGTCAGGGCACATGCCTGGGTTGTGGGCCAGGTCCCCATTTGGGGGCCACATGACAGGCAACCACACACTGATGGTTCTCTCCCTCTCTTTGTCCCTCCCTTCCCTTCTGTCTAAAAATAAATAAAATCTTTAAAAATTTTTGTATCTCCAAATCTTGTTGTCTACATAATTGAAGGGATTCATGCATTTAAAAGAATTATTAATTTATGTTTTGGGGCTCCGTGTATAAAATGTTATTCAGTGATATCAACAACTGAAAGGGGAAGACGACGGAGCTGTAAAGAAGCAGAATTTTTGTATAGTATTTCAGTTAAGCTGAATTCAAACCAGAATATAAATTCAAACCAGAATATTATAACTTTAAGATGTTAAAACCAGATATTCAAACCAAGTTAATATTCAAACCAGAATATTATAACTTTAAGATGTTAAATGTAAAAGATATTCCACACAAAAGAGTAACCAAAAGAGAGCAAGGGTTGCTGTACTAATAATATGAGAGAAAATAGACTTCAAATCAAAAAAGGCTACAAGAGACCATGGACATTTACATATAAGTGAAAGTTTCAATATAGAAAGAAGATTTAACAATTATGAACATTTACACCTACTGACAGACCATCAAAATGTATGATGCAAAAACTGATCAAGTTGAAGGGGAAATATGCAGTTCTACAATAGTAGTTGGAGACTTCAATATCCCACTGAAAATAATGGGTAGAACAACCAGACAAAAGATAAGTAAGGAAATAGAGGACCTAACACAAGAAGCCAAATGACAGATATATACAGAACACTCTACCCAACAAAACCAGAATATACATTCTTCTCAAGTGCACATGAAAACATTCTTTAGGATAGACCATATGTTAGGCCACAAATGAAGTCTCAGTAGATTTTAAAAGATAGATTTCATATACAAGTATCTTCTCTGACTACAACAGGATGAAGCTATAAATCAGTAACAAAAGAAAAACTGGACAATTCATGCAATTGTGAAATTAAACAACATACTTTTAAACAACCAGGGGATCAAATAAGAAATCTTCAATTACTATTAAAAAAACAACAAAAGACAACAAGTGTTGGTGAGAACGTGGAGAAATTAGAACTTTGTGCACTGTTGATAGGAATGTAAAATGGTACCACCGCTAAGGAAAACAGTATGGCAGCTCCTCAAAAAATTAAAAATAGAATTACCATATGATCCAGCAATCCCACTTCTGGATATTTACCCAAAAGAATTGAAAGTGGGGTCTCAAAGAGATATTTTTACACCAATGATCATAGCAGCATTATTCACAATAGCTAAAGTGTGGAAGCAACCCAAGTGTCCTCTGACAGAGAACAGATAAGCAAAATGTGGTATATACATAAAATAGAATATTATTCACCCTTGAAAAGGAAGAAATTCTACAGTATGCTACCGCATGGATGAACCCTGAGAACACTAAGCTAAGTGAAGTGATAGACCACAAGACAAATACTGTGCGACCCTATTCACATGAAGCACTCAGAGTGGTCAAAACATAAAGACAGAAAGCAGAATGGTGGTTGCAAGAAGCTGGGGAGAATAGAAAATAGAGAGCTTCTGTTTCATGGGTGTGGGATTTCAGGTTTCCAAGGTGAAAAGAGTTGCAGATATGGGCGGTGGTGATGGCTGCACAAAAATATGACTATTTGTTACCACTGAACTGAATGGTTAAGGGGATAAAGTTTATGTGTGCCTTACCACAATAAAAAATGCCCCCCAAGCCCTGGCTGGTGTAGCTCAGTGGATTGAGCATGGGCTGCGAATCAAAGGGTCGCCAGTTTGATTCCCAGTCAGGGTACATGCCTGGGTTGCAGGACAGGTCCCCAGTAGGGGACACATGAGAGGCAACCACACATTGATGTTTCTGTCCCTCTCTTTCTCCCTCCCTTCCCCTCTCTCTAAAAATAAATAAATTAATTTTTTAAAAATATCCCCCAAAACTTTAAGACTATTTTCTTTGTTTTAACATATTATAAGTAGTCAAACAAAATCTATAGGTTGAAATTAAAGAGAAACAATAACTAATGTTTTAAAAACTTTATTAGATTCTAAATAGAATAACAATTTATAATTTGAACTTAAAAACATAAAGGAAACTAGATTTTTACATTGATTACTTCAATCAACTAATATTTAAAATGTCAGTAACTATGCATAGACCTTTTGTTTCCTGTGCCCTCAAATATCAAAACACACAAACTGGCAGTCACCTGCTTCTTGTAGCTGTCCCCAGCCAGCCTGTCCCATCACATACTTTGGCATGTACATGAAGATTTCTCCTCAGCCCCAGGGCCTCCACAATGCCCATCCAGAGATCCCACTGCTAACTCTGAGCTCCAGTAGAGGTGAGATTGGTCATATATAGCTCCCATCTACCTCCTCCTGCTGGATTTTTCCATTCTTTCCATTCCATTATGAACTCCGTGCCACTTCAGGAATCCTGAGCTCTTACACTGTCCAAACCACAACAAGGAAAGGAGCTTGATGATCAACTCATACCCTCAGGAACATTTACTGGCACCTTCTGCCTCCAGCCCTGTGCAGGGTGTTCCCCCATATTGCCACACTGAACTGCTCACATCCACCCTGTGAGGTAAGTTCTATCATCCCTATGTTACAGTGGAAATACTCACAGCTTGAGCAACTGGCCCTGCTAACACGTGATGGAGCAGAAAGATGGCCTTGGACATGGTCCAGATAGTACAAATTTACCATGAACGGTCCTCCACTTTTCTGATTTTTACCATATAGTGGATCCTTACAGTACCTCTCCATACTCCTCTGATTCTACTGGCCTCCAGGACCCTGCCAGTACCAGTCACTCTCAGCATTCCTCTCTGGGCATGATGCCCATCAAAGGAGGGAAGATTCTGGCCCAACCTACAGGTAAGAGAGAAGATTGCCACAGCCCCTACCCTTCAGGAATGCCTTCGAAGGTGCCCAAACACCCTGAAGAGAGGGATCAAGTGAAGCAGCTATGAGAGGAAAGGAGACCCCTGCCACCAGCCCACTCTTTTCCTCCCCGCCGTGAGGGAGTTGTCAGAGCAAAGAGAGTGTGGGAAAGATGAGTCAGATATGTTTCCCTTTGCGTCACAGAATCAAACCCTGCATCTGTGACTTCAAATAAGTCACAGGTAAGCCCAAGCAATGGGCCACAGGATGTAATATAGCAACATACCTACACCCCGAGATATCACTTTCCAACTCTGTGGAGAAAACAATTGCCTTCTTCAAAAGTCAACATGTTAAATGAACAATGAAGAATTTGAAAATGAAACTAAGAAAACAATTCCATTTACAATAGCATCGAAGAGAATAAAATGGTTATCAGGGGTGTCCAACCTGCAGCCCATGGGCCACATGCAGCCCAGGATGGCTGTGAATGCAGCTCGACACAAAGTCGTAAATTTACTTAAACCATTATAAGATTTTTTTTGAGATTACATGTTGCAATGTATTTACTGTATGTCCCAAGACAACTCTTCTTCCAGTGTGTTGCAGAGATGCCAAAAGGTTGGACACCCCTGGATTAAATTTAATGAAGAAGTACAAGACTTTTACACTGAAAACTACAAAACAATGATGAAAGACATCAAAGAATACCTAAATAAGCGGAAAGACACCTTGTATTCATGGATTAGAAGACTTACTATTGTAAAATAATAATATACTCCCCAATTTCATCTACATATCCGATGCAATCCCTATCAAAATTCCAACTGCCTCGTTTTGCAGAAACAGACACACTAATCCTAAAATTGATATGGAAATGCCAGGGACACAGTATAGCCAAAATTATCTCGACAAATAAGAAAGTTGGAGTACTCATACTTACTGATTTCAAAGCTTACTACAGAGCTACAGTACTCAAAATAGTGTGGTACTAGCATAACAATATTGGACCCCTACCTCAAACCATATACAAAAATTAACTTAAAATAGATCAAATACATAAATCTAAAAGCTAAAACTATAAAACTATTAGAAAGAAACAGGTGTAAATCTGTGAGAAACAATTAGGCAACAATTTCTTAAATATGATTAGGCAATAATTTCTTAAATATGACAACAAAATCACAAGCAGGGAAGGAAAGAAAGAAGAAGAGAGAAAGAAAGAAGGAGAGAGAAAGAAAGAAGAAGAGAGGAAGGAAGGAAGGAAGGAAGGAAGGAAAGAAGGAATGAATTTGCCCTGGCTGGTGTGTCACAGTTGACTGGAGCATTGTCCTATAAACCGAAAGGTTGCAGGTTTGATTCCCAGTCAGGGCACATGCCTAGGCTGTAGGTTCAGTCCCTGGTTGAGGTGCATATGGGAGACAATTGATCAATATCTCTCTCACATCAATGTATATCTCTCTCTCCCCTCTCCCCCCACCCCCTCCTTTTCTCCATCCCTCCCTCTCTCTCTCTCTCTTCCTTTCTCTCTCTGGAATCAATGGATATATTTTCAGGTGAGGGTTTTTTTTTTTAATTTTAAACCTTTCTGTATTAAAGGACACTATCAAGAAAATGAAAAAACAACCCATAGAATGGGGAAATATTTGCAAATCATGTATCTGCTAAGGCTCTAGTATCCAGAGTATATAAAGAACTTACAAATCAACAAAAAAGATAAATAATCCAATTTAAATATGGGCAAAGGATTTGAACAGACCTTTCTCAAAGAAAATATATAAATGGCCACTATGCACATGAAAAGATAAATGTGCAGCATCATTAATCCAGGAAAGTGCAAATCAAAACCACAGTGAACTACCACTTCATACCAACTTGGGTAGCTATAATCTTTTAACAGAAATTAACAAATATTGGCAAGCACATAGAGAAACTGGAACCTTCATGTACCACGGGTGGCAAAATGGTTCAGTTGTAGAAAACAGTTTTCAGTTCCTCAAGAAGTTAAATATAGAGCCAGTAATTCCACTGGCTAGTATAAGAGTATACACAAGAGAATTCAAAACATATGTTCACATAAAACTTATGAATGTTAATAGCACCATTATTCATAATAGCCAAAAAGTGGAAACAACCCAAACATCCATCCATTGATAAAGGGATAACAAAATGTATATCCCTACAAACAGAATATTCCCACCATTAAAACAACAGAAAATACTGATAATATGTGTTGCAACATGGATAAACTTTGAAAATATTATGCTAAAGTGGAGACGGATGACTTCCGGCCAAGATGGAGGCGTAGGTGGAAACACTGTACCGCCTCTCACAACCAAGATTAAGGACAACAAATATTTATAAACAATAACACAACCAGAACACAGAAAATTGAAATACGGAAGTCGACAACCATTCAACCTGACCGGTAAGAGGGGCGGAGTCAGCAGGCGGCGGAGAGGGAAAGCGGCAGGAAAACGTGGTGGCTGCCAGGCTCGGGAGCGCCGGGCGGCATAGGTGGTGTGGAGCTTGCAGACCCCAGACGAGACACGGGGGGGAGACAAGAGGAGACGAGCAGAGCACGCAAGGCACGCAGGGCAGTTGCCCAACCGTTGACACACATTCGCGTGCAGA
Organism: Carollia perspicillata; assembly: GCA_004027735.1. Taxonomy (NCBI): domain Eukaryota; kingdom Metazoa; phylum Chordata; class Mammalia; order Chiroptera; family Phyllostomidae; genus Carollia; species Carollia perspicillata. Next base: position 27,136 of record PVKM010015695.1, read on the forward strand.
TAAATTAGGCAAGAGTGGACAGTGAGACAGACCGCACAGCGCAGGGCCCCAGCGATGGGAAATAAAGCCTAAAAACTCCGATTGAAAAGGTGCCGGGAGAGGCTCCCAGCCTCACAGGAGAGGTCGCCGAGGAGACCCGCAAGGTCCCGGAGTGTGCATAGGCCCACCTACCTGGGAACCAGCGCCAGCGGGGCCCCAGTTTGCTTGTGGGAGGCAGAAGAGGGGACGCAAACTCGAGAGAGCGCCAACGGGCGCCATTGTTCCCTCTCTGACCCCGCCCCCACAGATAGCGTCACAACTTGGTGACTAGGCTGCCCCGCCCTGGTGAACACCTATGGCTCCGCCCCTCATACGCAACAGGCGCCACCTGACCAAAAATGACTCAACCAGAAGAAAAGCTCAGAGTCCCAGAGCCAATACTTTTAAACAAGCAAGAGATAGCCGACCTATCAGATGCACAGTTCAAAGCACTG
>PVKM010015696.1:0-27652 GCA_004027735.1 Carollia perspicillata
TAGCTATTAATCCGGTCTGCTGTTATCCAGGGTGCGTTCTTCAGTTCATCCATGGACATCAGGGAAGACTTTGTTGAATATCTTACTGATTAAGGTACTCTGTGTGTGCAAGTACATATCCCCTAACTTACCAACCCAGTAACCCAGAAAAGAAAGGGAATTACTTCCTCTTGGTGAATCCCAAAGATAACTTTTCTCACTTCTAGGTACTTGTAAATAATGTGTCCATTTGGACTTAATTATACAAAATAAGACTTTCTGTGGCCCAATGTAATTTTAAGCACCTAGTATATGCTTACTAAATATTTATTTACTGATATTCCACAGCTGTGAAATTAAAGTGGCAGACAGCTCCTCAGTACTCCAGTTAAGCAGCCTTGAATTCCCGGGAGGTACTCACCAGTGTTTGTAGGAAGCTTTCTCAGAGCATCTGTTATATTTCTTAGGTCATACAAACAAGTTTAGAAACTATCTTTACTCTCAAGGAACTCAGTCAAAGAGCTGAAACTATCTCATACACAAAAAATTACAGTATAATGTATTCCATTAAAATAGAAATATACAGAATATATTGCAAAGATCATGAAATTGCATAGACATTCAGTTTGGGGAAAACTGGAGGTTATGTCTTGGTCTTCCTACAGTCTTAATTCAAATGTATAAACTTTTTAAGGCACCAGTTTTCTTGCTGCAAAATAGAGACAGGAGTATATCCTATTCCCTATTAATTGTTTGTGGATTAAATAAAATTATACCAGTACTGGTTCAATAAATTTTGACTATATCTATTTAGAAAAGTCTATTACACTATATACTATTGGACTATATTACATATTACTGGGATATATATTAATAAGATTATTGAACTAACTATAACTATTTAGAAAAGTTATTCTAAATAACTTTTAGAATAACTAGTTATTCTAGTTATTCTAGCTGTTGACCCTTAAATTCATTGGTTTAGGAACCTGTTATATTCTACCTGTTCCATGGATACACAGTTAATGGTTAATTCCAAACTCTAGCCCAGACTTCTCCTGGTATATTTCAATCCTCAGAAACAAAAAGTAGAAACAAAAAAGAAGGCAAGGGGATAAAAGGTGAGAAAACCAGCTCAGATTTTTTTAGATCAGTCACACCATGTGTCTAAGTGAAGAACAGAGTTATTACTCACTTACCTACTTTGTGGATTGCTTGTTAAAAACCGTAGCTCATTGGATGCCCCTCAGCTTGTCATTAGAACTAACACTTTCTTCCTGCCATGTCACTTGAATGTCTATTTGGTTCGGAGTTGGGCTCAACAGTTGTCCCCAGAACGGACTAGCTGGAAATCTGTGGGCCCCAGAAAAGCTGTCAATAACATCATGTGGAGTCAGATCCTGTTTGTCTGCAAACAACAGAAAGCTCAACTGATATATTTATCTCACCCTGGAAGGAAGCCAGGCGACCCTGGCCTCATAAAGTGACCTCTTTGCACTCTTCTCCTTGGCCTTCCCCAGTGTTTAGGCCTCTTCCCCATGTTGCATCGTGATTCTAAGATGCCTACTGCAGCTCTAGGCTTCGTGTCCGCTTTCCGAGGAGAAAGGGGCAAACAGCCAAAGGAATGTGTCAGTCGAGTCTACCCCTTTGAAAACATTTCCCAGAAGACAACTTCTCATTGGCAAAAGGTCTTTTTAAAAAGTCTCTGGCAGTTGTAAAAGGGCACTAAGAAATATTTCAGAGGCAAAGGAGAAAGGAATTGCAAGTGGCTTTCAGGGAGTCATTCCATGGGATCCACCATGAACCGATTACCTCCAGATAATTACTTCCCTTCCCTTCAATAATGTAAAAGTTGTAGATTAATGCCACATAGCAATCTGTTCAAATATATCCTTATTAACTCCCTATGGGAGGCTATACTTATTGTGCCGACCTTCTTTTATAGCTGAGACAAAAATATTTCCATGTGAATAACTTCCAATATCACTTAAGTAATACAAGTGGGGGACATACATTCTTAGTTTTTATGATCACCGAAAATGTATGTTGTGGGAAATTCACATTTAAGAGTGACGAAGGATAGAAAAAGTGTTAACGTGAAAGCTTCATAGCCAGGTGTGAACAGCTGGCTGTGAACATGTCTTGTGCTATTGGAGAAATGCAGGAAAACTGATACCTCACTTCTTGATTTCAGAGATTCTGCATGTCATTGAGCCACAGCTTTGCCATGCGCAGCTCAGACCTCTGCTGGTGTTTGTCCCCATCTCTATCTCCAATTATTTCCTGTTAATTTTACTTTAGTTTTTTAGATGTGACACTTTTCTGTTCTCACTTCTGACTCATGGCTTAGTGAGGCTATGTGGGGGCCCTTGGAGAGTGAATGCAGTAGATTACTTGGAAATGTGTTTTCCAGTTTCTACCAGGAGAGCCAAAGTAATCTCATTTCAATCTGGGAATCCAGTAATAAATGCTATTTCCATAGAGTTAAAGTTCATCAGTTGAACAAAGCAATCAGATTTTTTTCTTAGAACATATTACCGTCAATTTTTAAGTGACTTTTAAACAATAATGATAAATCTCTTAATGAAAGAATCTCTAGGACCAGATAAGTGCTAATAGTAACTGATATACCATTAACTCTACTTCCCTCCATTCCCTCTCTTTAAAACTTGATGTTCTCATTAATTTTTTCTGTCTTCTGAAAGCCCTACTCTTGGGACTATGCTAGACTTATGTCTGCATAAGTTGTCAGCCTCCAGGGGTGACAAATGTAGCAACCTTGCCCTTTATTATACATGAGCTAGGCAAGAAGGGTTGGTACTCAATGACCATCCATTTCCAAGGCCTCCACCCCCCCTGCTATCTTCAGTCACTGGTAGTAAGTGAGCACATTTGCAGAATGCTTGCCAAAGGGTTACTCTGATTTTATAAAGCTGTCATTTAAGCATTGTCTTGACTATTTTTCAAATAGATGACCCAGTTTATAGGATATATTCATCTAACTTATCCTGTTTACTAAGAGGAGATGGGGAGAGTATACAGAATTTTTTAGACATATAAAATAACACAAAGAGAACAGAACCAAATACAGAGTCTTCTGCCTTCCAGAGGATGCAGCTGATATTTTGGAATAACAATGGTGATAGGCTATGATCAGGGTAAGCCAATGATGCTATAGGAGCACCATAGAGGGGCACTGAATGCAGCTCGGGGTTTGGGGGGAATTGTCAATGAAGGCTCCTTGAGGGAATCTGTATTATGACCTGAAGAACAAGTAGAAATTAATCAAGTGGGCAGAAGAGCAGGAACATAGGCCCAAAGAGAACATATTTAGGAAATTTTATGTATCAGAAGAGGTGTAGAGTGGTATGTAAATTAGGTTCAGCTGGAGGAAAAAGATGAAGGCCAACACAGGCCAAATTTTTAAAGGTCATATTATCAAAGATAAAGCATTTAGCTCAAGAGCAACAGGGAACCCTTGAAATGGAGATGGTATGTTGACATTTAAGCTTTACATAACAGAGTAGGTTTGTATTTCATAAATAAGAAAACTAGCGCCTCAGAGAAATTAGGAAACTTACCTCTGGTGACTCAGGTAATAAGTTGGCAGAGCCAGAATTTCAACCCAGGTCTAAATCCAAAACCCATGCAGGACTTTCTAGCTATGCTAGGGTTTCTCAAAGTGCAGGTTGTAGTGTGTAAGTACATCTTGAAGTCCATTTGGTGGAAACAACCAACATTTTTTTAAGAAACTAGGATAGAAAAGAATAGAAAATGTCATTGTATATATTATAATGAGTGTAAGAATTATTTCATAATTTTTTAAGTTATATAGGTATGTAAAATCTACATATGTGCATATGTATACAGGATATGTATACATATCCTGTAGTACTGGGATGTGATGCAAAATGCATTTCTCACTGTCAATTGCAGTAGAAAAAGTTGGAAGCCAATAAGCATGTACAAAGAGCACCCATGTTACTCCTTACCTGCCAGACATCTCTCATAGATGATAGATAGATAGATAGATAGATAGATAGATAGATAGATAGATAGATAGATAGATAGATAGATAGATTTTATTCCATCAAAAAACATTGGATGTCTATTATGTGGAAAGCACCCTACTTGAGGCCATGGAGACACAATGACACATCAGAAGCCTTGGACTTGAACCTACTTCTCTGTAGTAGTGCTGGGTGTGTGTTGATTTACTACACTTATTCCAGGCCTCTTGTGACCTGTGGTTTACATTAATCTATTAGGCAAAACCACATACCTTTTCATTACACAATTTTTGTCAATGCTAAAGACAATTCCAAAGTGCCCTCTTTATAATTTCTGTATTTAATGTAATGTGTAATCAAGAATAGGCCATTGTTAGGTCAATTGCTTTCTTGTATTTACCTTTTCAAACAATAAATAATCAGTGGGATAAGAAAGGGCAATAAAAGATAGTTTTAATGTTAGTACTCATAAATATCTAATATCTTAAAGAGATCGTTTCATATTTATGTGCTGTGGACTACCCTCCCTTCTGCAGAGCTGACTGAGATTGATATGAACCCATGCAGAAATAGAATTCAGTAGCCACTGTTTTTGCACAGACTTTTAGTCAATCCTGAGCAAGCACTCTGGATTCCCTTAAACTTGGCCATTACTTAACCTCTGACATTCCAAATTGCCAAGATTTCTGATCACAAGACTGGGAGGGATATTCTGCTCAATGCAGACAAAGTAGATTTTGTGTGTCAAAGTCAGGAGGTGACCTGGGCCCAAACCATGCCTGTTCTTAGAGCAATACCTGGCTAGATGTTTTTATATCACTCCCTCTACCTTCTCTATGGCTTAGCTTCCTCATCTCTAAAATGAGCATACTCATAATACCTACAAAAGACTAATGTTACAAGAATTTAACTAAGTTTATATATGTAAACAAAAAAGCAGCATCTGGCATTAATAAGTACCATTTAACTTTGACATTGTTCATACTTTTGCTACCAGAGACTTTACACCATTCTGCCATTAAGATTACTACTAATCCCCTAGGAGTAAATTGAAGTTAACTGGAGAATTTCAAAGTATTATTCTCTATTTAGTAGATTTTTTTTTCAGGTTGGATGGACAGTTCTTGCTACCATGACCTCATGTATTTTTATTTGCTTTTTTCATAACCACACGCTTGTAGTTATTAACTATAGCCATAACTATATATAGTTATACTTATTTTTAACTCTTTATTTTGAAATTTTATAGAGCCATAGGAACTTGCTATTATAATACAAAAAAGTCCCTTGTACTCATCACCCAGTTTTCTCCAGTGGTTCCATCTTATGTAATTATAGTACATGAAAACTAGGAATTTGGCATTGGTAAATGTGTGTGCATAGTTATGCCATTTTATCACACATGTAACCACTGCTACAATCAAGAAACAGAGGTAATTCATCCCTCATGCTACCCCTTTATTTTCATTCACTCTTCTTTCCACCATCTGTAACCACTGGTTATAACTAATCTGCTTCCTATCTCTATAATTCTGTCACTTCTAGAATACTACATAAATGAAATCACGTACACAGGTATGTTACCTTTTTCACACAGTATAATGCACTTGTGATCCATCCAAGTTGAATCAACTTCCAAGTTGTTGTGAATATCAATAGTTATTACTTTCTGTGGCTGAGTAGCATTCCATGGAATGGATGTACCACAATTTGTTTAATCATTCACCTTTTGAGGGACATCTTAGTTGTTTTCAGTTTGGAGGCTATTACAAATAGAGCTTCTATAAATCACCTACAGATTTTTATGTGACTATAATTGCTCTTTCTTTCCTCTCTGTAATTTCCTATCTTTATTTCTTTTTCTTGTCTTATTGCACAAGCTAAAACTTCTAGTACTGTGTTGAAAAGCAATGGTGAAAGTAAACATTCTTGATTTTTTCCTGACCTTAGGAGAAAGTATTGTCTTTCACCATTGAGTATAATGCTAGCTATAAGTTTTTTGTAAAAATCTTTATCAAGTTAAGGAAATTCTCATTAATTCCCAATTTTATGATGGTTTTATATCATAAATGGATGTTGAATTTTGTCAAATGCTTTTTCTGCTTCAATTGATATGATATAGTAATTTTTTTTATTCCCTTCATATTGGGTTACATTTACTGATTTTCAAACATTGAGCTAACCTTGCATCCTGGATTAAAAGCTATTTGATCATGGTATAAAATTATTTTCATATATTAATTTTATTTGCTAATATTTTTATTAGAACTTTGCATCTATATTAATAAAAGATATTGGTCTGTAGTTTTGTGGGGAGTGGGTTGTAATCTCCTTAGATTTGGTATCAGGGTAATACTGACTTCATTGTGAGTAGGAAAGTGTTACTTCCTTTTCTTTTCCTAATGTAAGTATTTAATGCTACAGGTTTCTCTCTCAGCACTGCTTTATGTGTATCCCATAAATTTTGGATATGTTGCATTTTCATTTCCATTCTAGTCACTAAGGTTCTTTATTTCTATTGGAGCTATCCCTTTGACCCATTGATTATTTAGAAGCTGTGGTTTAGTTTCCTACTGTTGAGAGATATTTCTGTTATCTTTTTGTTGTGGATTTCTAGTTATGTTCCACTGTGGTCAAAGAACATGCTCTGTAAATCTTTTTGCTTTCTTTTTTAAAGTTAAAATAGCCTCCTATGATTGTGGACTTACCTATTTTTTTCTTTTAAAATCTATTTTCTTTTTCTATTTCTTTCTTTTTTCTTGTCAATATTTGCTTTATGAATTTTGAAGTTTGTTAATTATGTTCATATAAATTTAGGATTGTCTAATTTTTTAGAAGATCCATGCTTTTGTTATTATAACTCATCTCATGTCTAGCAATGCCTACTGCAGTAATATCTACTTTGTCTGATAGCAATAGCAATTCCAACTATCTTTTGCTTAATTTTTTCTTAATATATATATATTTTATCTTATTTTCAATATTCCTGAACCCTTATATTTAAAAGGTATCTTCTGTAAGAGGCATATTGACATATAAAAGCCTATGTTTTTATATCCACTCAGATAATGTCTGTATTTGAATTGTAATAGTATGCTTACATTTAATAATACTATAGATACAATTTGATTTAATTACATATAGTTTCTATCTTACTCTCTATATTCTATTTTTCTTGTCTAGTTTATATTTTTCTTCTTTTTTCTTGCCTTTTAAAAGATTATTAATCAAGCATTTTGTATTATTCCATTTTTCCCCTAGATGACTTTGTTACACATTCTTTTACTATTTTATTATCATTAGCACTCAGAAGAAAATAATGTGCATTCTTTATTGTAATCCAAAATAAATTGCAACACTTTAACTGCATTTAACCCCTCCTGTGCTTAGAATATTTTTTCATGTATTTTAAATCTATAAATGTCTTAAATCTTACAATACAATAATTGTGTTATATGACAATTGTTTATGTATTTTTAATATTTCTATTTCTCTTTATTTCTTTCAGAAACTTTGCCTCCATTTAGGATATTATTATTTTTTCTTTATAAATTCCTGTGGCAAATCCTCTCAGTATTTACTTGTTTTAAGTTTTTTTATTTCATCTTTAGTTCTTTTAAATATACTTTCTTTGGTTATCTACTTATCAGATTTTATTCCTTTTAACATTTTAAAAATATTTCTCTATTTTCTGGCTTTCAATGTTTTCATCAAAATCTGTTGTCAAACTGTTGTTACACCTTTAAAAATAATGTATCTTTTTTTGACTGCTGTAAAATTTGTCTTTGTTGTTCACAATTTTACTACGGTGTATGTGTGTATATGTGTGCTGTGTTTAAACTGAATTAGAACTGTAGAGTTTCTTAAATCTGTAGTTTATTTTTAGTTAGTTAGTTAGTTAGTTTTAAATATATTTTATTGATTTTGCTATTACAATTGTCCCATTTTCTCCCCTTTATTCCCCTCCACCCTGCACACCTCCTCCCACCTGCATTCCTCCACCTTAGTTCATGTCCTTGGATCACACATAAAAATTCTTTGGCTTCTACATTTCTTATACTATTCTTAACCTCCCCCTAATCCATTTTCTGCGTACCATTTATGCTACTTATTCCCTATACTTTTCCCCCTTCCTCTCCTCTTCCCCACTGATATTCCTCCATGTGATCTCCATTTCTGTGATTCTCTTACTGGTATATTTGTTTGCTTAGTTTGTTTTTGTTTTTAAGTTCAGTTGTTGATAGTTGTGAGTTTGTTATTCTACTGTTCATATTTTATATCTGCTTTTTCTTAGATAAGTCCCTTTAACATTTCATATAATAAGGGCTTGGTGGTGATGAAGTCCTTTAACTTGATGTTATCTGGGAAGCATTTTATCTGCCCTTGCATTGTAAATGATAGCTTTTCTGGGTTGAGCAATCTTGGACATGGGTCCTTGCCTTTCATGACTTTGAATACTTCTTTCCATCCCCTTTTTGCCTGCAAGGTTTCTTTTCAGAAACCAGCTGATAGTCTTATGGGAACTCCTTTGTAGGTAACTGGCTCCTTTCTTCTTGCTACTTTTAAGGTTTTGTCCTTCTCTTTAATCTTGGATAATGTAATTATGATGTGCCTTGGTGTGTGCTTCCTTTGGTCCAACTTCTTTGGGACTCTGAGCTTCCTGGACTTCCTGGATTTTTCCAGATTAGGGAAGTTCTCCTTCATTATTAGTTCAAATAAGTTTTCAATTTCTTGCTGTTCCTTTTCTCCTTTTGGCACTTTTATGATGTGGTTGTTGGAACATTTAAAGTTGTCCTGGAGGTTCCTAAGCCTTTCTTCATTTTTTTGAATTCTTGTTTCTTCATTCTGTTCTGGTTAACTGTTTATTTCTTCCTTCTGGTCCAAACCATTGATTTCAGTCCCAGTTTCCTTCCATCACTGTTGGTTCCCAGTACATTTTAAGTCTGTAGTTTAATGTCCTTCATCAATTTTAGAAACTTTTGAGCTGGTATCTCCCAAAATATTGTTTTTGTCCTATTTATTTTCATTCTCTTGCTTTTTCTTCTGAAACTCCAATGACAGAAAAATGTTAGACTTTTCTTAATGTACATGTTTTGAAGGTGGCAGAGGAATAAACAGAAGCTACACTAACCTCCTCCCAGGACCAGTCTGGAATTACAACTAAATTGTAGAGAAATCATCCTGAATAACCACCTAAACACTAGCTGGAGAGAAGCCTTATAACTGCTGACAGACAGAAGAAACCACTTCACCACAACAAAACTAGTAGGGATTGCAGAGGAGGCATCAGAGGGCTGACTGGGCTCCAATAGGTAGCAGCTGAAGTTCTGGAGAGATGGTTCAGTGACCAGGGGTTTCCCCCAGAAAAGTGTGTGGTCTACCCCAAGCTGGGCTCCAAGCCTACAGCACCAGAGCCAAAAAAAGAGCCCAGGTAACATGCAGCTATGGAAAGTTGCAGGGTTTCTGCCTGCCAGGAAGAGATGGCTAGAGACGCAGAGAGCCTCTTAGAGGGCCAATGCACAAAATTCCATTTGCAGCCACTTATCCTGGGCTCCAGCAGAGAGAGGGCAGAGTAGACTAAAGGTGCTTGAGGAGAGTCTGGGGTTGGTAGCTCTGGGGAAAAAACTGAAGGACAGCCACCAGGATCCCTGTGCTGAGTCATTCCCCTTTCTGCAGAAGCCATCTTTCTTAGGCAGAACACTCCTGTCCAAATGACATCCTCCTGAGGGGAAGCAATAGCCCCACTGGTAGAGCTTAAGCTGGGCTTCTGATTACAGCTTGAAGCTACACCAGTGATTAATTTAACAACTAAGGCAGATCTCTGGGAGCTCTATAAGACTTCAGCTGACCCCACACAGGGCCCAGAGCTGATAAGAGCTGGCCTTGGTGAGCAGCCTCATTCTTTCTGCACACAAACAGGCCCAGCAGAGGAAAGCACACACTGCAGACCACTGATAACTCCAAACAGGTTGACCAGGGCCAATTACAAGCAGCATCTGACAAAGGTCCACACGAGAGTCTTTGCAGATCTACCTAACACAGAAACAAATACAAAAAAGCAGCCAAAATGGGAAGACAAAGAAACAGACCCTGAATGAGAGAACAAGAGATTTCTCCAAAAGAAGAGCTAGATGAAATGGAGGCAAGCAATTGATGTGATAGAGAGTTTAGAGTAATGATTATAAGGAAGCTCAACAGCATGAAAAAAGATATAGCCCTGGCTGGCGTAGCTCAGTGGATTGAGTGCGGGCTGCGAAACAAAGGGTCGCAGGTTCGATTCCCAGTCAGGGCACATGCCTGGGTTGCAGGCCAGGTCCCCAGTGGGGGCCATGTGAAAGGCAACCACACATTGATGTTTTTCTCTTTCTCCCTCCCTTCCCCTCTCTAAAAAAAATAAATAAATAAAATATTTTTAAAAAAAGATATAGAAACCATAAAAAATGACCAGTCAGAAATAAATAATGCAATATCTGCAATAAATAATACACTGGAAGGAATAAACAGTAGGTAGATAAAGCAGAGGGTCCAATCCTCTGCTTTAGACAAGGTAGAAAAACAACACCCAGGCAGATCAGCAAAAAGAAAAAAAAAGATGGAGAGTAGGATGACAGCTGGGGGGCCAGGTTAGGGGGTGAAGGGGTGGAGTAGAAAGAAAAAAGGCCTCGTGGACATGGACAACAGTGTGGGGATTGTGGTAGGGGACAGGGTATAAGGGGACTAAATAGTCCTGGAAAAATACAATAACATTAAATCAGAAGGGGAAAGGTCTTCAAGGAACATGTATAAAGGACCCATGTACAAAGCCAATGCCGGGTAGGATTGAGTGTGGGGTGTGAGCAGAGGTGGGGTGGGGGAGAGTAGTAGGGAGAAAATGAGGACAACTGTAGTTGAACAACAATAAAATTTAATAAAAACATTAAATCAAAAAAGTAAATGTACCCGTTCCTTGCTCTTTGTTCTTTGCTTCTATTTTTTATTCTCTGTGTTTTAGTTTCGTTATTTTTGAATGACCGGTCTTTCAGTTAACTAATGTTGCCTCTGCTCTGCCCAATCTTTTATTAAACCCATCTGTTCAACTCTTAATTTTAGTTATTGTAATTTTCAGGTTTAGATATCCATTTGTTTTACCCTGAGATTCTACTTCTCTGGGTAAGATTCTCCATCTTATCTTTCTTCATGACTATATTCATGACTTCTTCATGACTATATTGCAGTGTTTTTAAGAAGCATGTCTAATAAAGTAAATATCTGTATTATCTGTGGGTCAATTCATTTTTTTTTATTTTCCACTTGGATTTTAGTCATTTGGTGCTGTCTCCTGATATGCACTGATCACATTCTAGACATACCGCTTGAAAAATTGTAGAAATAATCTCAAGCTAATGTTATATTTTTTCCAGAGAGGATTTATATTTGCTTTCCAATGGACAGTTAGAGTAGGATCTTACTCCTGCCTTAATCCAGTCTTGGATTGAGATGTCTGGAGTTTTCGTTGTTGTGAGGGTAGTCTATTTGTAGTTGACCCTTACTCCTGGACTATAGTCCTCCTGAGATCCTAACTGGAAGTCTGGGTTATTTATCAGGCCTATCTTTCTTAGCAGACCATCAACTATAAGTTCTAATTTTCCAACCTTATGAGAATGCCAAAATCTTTGCTCAGTCTGCAAGTCTCTTAGCCACTAACTCTGCCCATTATTCTAACATTTGATTCTGTGATACCTATGAATTTGCAAGGAACTTGCAAAATGTGCTTACTTTTTCGAAATCAGTCTTGGACCCTCAAGTTCTGGCTGCCTTGGGAGTTCTCCAGTGTCTTTAAGGAGTTGTTGGGGTTTTTTTCCCTAGTTTGGTCAGTTGCTTTGGTTATTCTTAGAAGAGTGAGAATAAAACGAGCTATTCTGTCAGTACCAAAAACATAACTCCCTCACCCTTTTTTAATGTTAAGTGTTATAACATCAATTTACAGTTAATAAATTTGGTTGTTGGAGGATCAAAAAATAATATCACAAGAACTTTCCAAAGAATAATGTATGGAATCCACTGAGCTGGATCCATTATGTGACTCCTTCACTTGCTCAATTCATTTACCAAACATGCATCAGGTACCGACTATGTACTGATCACTGGGATGCAGGCATTTAAGGTAAGTCTCACCCACAAAAATGTACAGTTCCATTAGGCAAACGTGGGAGTTACCCACAAACTTTAGCTTTGATTTTATTATTTTCCCTTTGGAAGATGCTGTATGGGACTAATTGTGATCATAAAGCTGCTGAATGAAGAAAGAAACCTTAAACGTGATTCCCCCAGTATGAGATCCCTGCCAGCAACATCAGTCTTACCTGGCAGCTTCTTCAAAATGCAAATTTCAGAGTCCATCCCAGACCTACAAAATCAAAAACTCTGTGGGTGGATCCCAGTCCTGTACTTTAATAAGCCTGCTTGGTGATTCTGACTCAAGTTCAAGTTTGAAAACCACTTCCTTAGACAATTAAAGGCTGAGCTTTTACTGCCGAAGCAGACATTTATTATATTAATAAGGAATCTCATAGCCCTGAGAATGAGTGAAGGGATGGGAAATCAGTTAGATCTCTAGAAGCTAGAACGTGCATGCCCCTGGATAGGCTGAGAATAATGGGTACCCTGTGATGTGGTAATGAAGAAAATGGGAACCTTTTTGACATCGTGATTTGTGGTGGAGCATATCTTCTAGTCCGAGGGACAAGGAGCAGGTAGCGTGCAGACTGATTAACTCATCCCATTACTAAGCTCCTGTTGTGCGTTCTTGGCCAGGTGTCGGTCAGAGACCTTTCACTGCTTCACACATGCCAAGCCCTTTCCACCTCAGGGCTCTCCCTGTGCTGCTCTTCTCTTTGAAATGCCTTTTCCGCCCATTTCACCACCAAATTTCTCTTGACTAACAACTCACACTTCAAGTCTCAAATGGCCCTTTCTTAGTGAATCCCTCCTTGATCCTTCACAATGTCGAACATGTTTACAGGACCCTGTACTTTTCCTTGGTAGTTATAATAAACTATTTAACATTTGTCTTCCCCAGGCGAGTTCCTTGATAGTACAAACTATGTCCAAATTTTACTCAATAAATATGTGTTGAATAAGTGGGGATTTAATTTGTAAATTTTATGGCATTCAAGTGAGTGTTAACGAACCATGTTTCCTAAACTCTGCCCTGGGTGGTAAGCAGGTTCCTAATACATCAGTGGTGCTTCCTGTGATCCCCTCTTTTTGTCCTTTGGGACATTTCTATTGATATTTGCTACACTCTTCGCCTGACTGGCCTACTGAAGGGCAACCTGACCCATAGTGAGAGAAAAATGAAAAAACAATGATGGATAGAAGGTGCCGAGCACTCGATATGAGCCCATCACTGGGCTACAGGTTTAATATACATTAGCTCCTCCTGTCTCCTCGAGTCCTGGGAGTCATGGTCTCACCTTCACCCTGGAGGGGGAGAAAGAGCAGCTTGAAGGTGTTCCGTACTGTGTCCAAAGACTGCAGAGTGATAGGATTAGGATTTACACCTAGGGTTCATGCCCAATTTCAAATCCCATGTGATTGACTACTAGGAGAGAGACAATAATGTCAAGAACAGTAGTAAACAGTTAAATACTGCTCAAGAGACAATGTAATGTAAGACCTAAAATGTCTCAACCCTGGGCATGTGTTAAGTTTCGATGAATACTATTATTGGCTATCATCATTATCATAATCATTATCCGTATCACCATACTTAGTCTTGAAAACCCTCGTATGCAGTATGCGTCTAGGTTCTAAATCCCACATCTGAACAGATTCTGGAAATACTTTTTTCTGATATAGCTAAGTTTGGAGAAATTCCATCTCAGAAATAAATGACCCAAAAGGAAATTTATGAACTGAGGCTCCTCAAAACTGCATGTAGACTCAAGTGGTCCGAAAATCACTGTTGAAGTCTACTGCTGTACATTTTTTGTTTTCCAGTGAATTCATTTTGAAACTTAGAAATCACACACACTCATAAAAGGTGTTTCCCAGCCTTTAAACTGAAAGTAAGCGTGTAGAAGCCTTTTGGTACTCTGATGTCCTGAATTTCTGCAGTCCTTACACCCAGTCTCACTCTCTGTCTTGGCATTTCATAGTCTTCCCTCACATCGGTGCCCAGATTAGCCAGTTCACAAGATACTTGCCAACTTTCACCAACACAGCCTCGCTGCCGGAATTGGGACAGAGCTACCAGGACTGGGAGCTGTGGTAGACCCCAGGAAAACACACAGCTAGGGAAAGGGCTGAACTTGAGCACCACCAGATCAGTTATTCTCTAAGGAAGAACACTGAGACGTGAGCTGCAAGGAAAGAACACACACCCGTCCTCTCCCCGGCTAAATGATGCCACTGAAATGGCGAGGATGGCCTACAGGGTCTCTAAGTGAGAGCGTGGTAGGGGGAGGTTGCCTTTGGAAATGTTACTGATGTGAAGGTCCTGAGAGCATAGAGTGGTTGCTGTTTCTGTGGGGCTGCAACAGAGGAGATGAACGTGAAAAACTGAATGCTAACGACCAACTCCTTCTGCAGCTTTTCCAAAATCAGGGTATCCTTAGATTCAGAGTCAAATCATTTGTGAGTTCCTACTGTGTATAGGGCACTATCCAGGTGGCTTTCATGTATATTGTTTCAGTCTAAAAGGCCTTCTAGGAGAATAAATTATTGTCATTCTCTTGGAGTACAGCTTCAGAAATTGCAGACTCGAGTTATGCTTGTGTTTTAAGTACTTACTTGGATTAAAAGCTGAATTGCTAACAGGATTACAAAATGCCAAGTTTACTGAGACTCAAATTGTTTATGTGCATGTTTGGTTTTAAGTTCTTTCTTCAGTCAGTGCATCTCTGTTTCTAATTACAATCTTAATGGTTTGGTTGTTGTGGGTGTTCTTGTGGGTGTTTCCTTTTTTTGACACCTGCACATGTATTCTCAGTGAAAACCAGCTCGAGTAATTTGCACAGGTACCGGCTAACTAAAACAGGGCTCGTGACCACCGTTGTCACCTATACTACGTGTCTAATGAATTTCGAGGTGCTTTACCTCAATTCACAGTGATTCAGAAAATGGTCTGCTATTTCTCCCATCTTCACTGCCGCAGTGTTGTGAAACATGTTTAAAGGACACTCCATCAATTTTTCTCATTCCAAGAGCATGGAGTTTAAGTAGATGATGCAACATAATTTTCATTTGCGATTTTTCATTTGTTTATCCTCCAAATCTCTATAGTGGGATAAGAGGAAAAGTGCCCAGGATTACCGTAATTCTCCAAAGGATAATCTTTGTGATCTGGAAGCATATCACTGCCGCCAATCAAATCTAGTAGAGACTCGTAGTCTCGTCCCTGAAGTTTGCAGCTGGTTCTGGTGTGAGCCACCCTTCCGGTCTCAGATATGACCCAGGCACTGACTCATAGGTCAAAAAGCCTTCCGTATACTGTGAGGAACCAGCCTAAACTAGTCTGTGCCCAGTTTTCAGCTTGGACCTTCACCCTAGCTGACACCCGTAAAATTGCAAGTGACTTCCTGGAAGTCTCCAGTAACCAGAGCCTAGTTAGAGAAAAAGTCATTTCAGCATCAGCTGATGGGTTTATTTGTTTGTTTGTTTGTGTGTGTGTTTGTTTGTTTGTTGCCCTGAATATCCTTCCCTGTCCCATTATTTTGTTTGAACTGACTTCCAAATTGGGGTCAACCATCGAAAAAGGGTGTGCTGCTGACTTTGGTATTACCAAATGCCCAGTGTTAAAGAATATCTTGGAGATGACATTTAGTATTGTTCTCTAAACATGAAAGTTGGAGAATTTGAACAATGGACCCAAACTATCACTGCGAGTGTGTACTCATTTATGGGAAATCGACTCGGGTGAGGGACATTCCCACACGTGGAGCAGCTCTGGGCATCCGGAGTAGCTGTGGCCTAGCCAGACACGGCCCCCTGGCCCTTCAGAAGGCAGCAGGATGATGTCAGTGTTAACATTTCACTGTGCATTCATTCTTTTTTAAAAAAAAGGTCATTTAATTTTAAACGCTAGTATGCATATGGTTAATTAAGAAGCCAAAATTGGCTCTAAGCTTGGTGAGCTCTACGAACAGGGAGAGAGCGATCATTACGCTTCTGCTCCTGGTTTGCTATTTGTGAACCAGCTGATAATGTGCAAAATTAAGATTTCATAAGTGGCATTTTAAATGAATGGTTAATGGCCGAAGATTAATTAAACAGTCAGAGTCGCTGAGGAAAAGCTGTTAAAAATTATGTTTATAGGCCAGTCACTTGAATGCTGAAAGAGAAATCCTGATAGATTGTGGCCTTGCAGTTAACTGAGAGAGCATTTGAATGGAGCAAGCCTCCAGCAGCAGGAAAACCCACGGCTGCTCACCCACGCAGCCGTGCACGGCAATAGCCTCAGGAACCTTCCTTTGGAGTAAAAACTAGCAAGTAGGAAGATGGACCAGGAAAACATGGTATTGAAAGGATCTGCACTAACACCTTTCTCCCAGACAACCAGGTGTATTTTATTGCCTTCCCGCGCGCTGCGTAGTTCTGGGTTAGAGTAGTCAGAACCCATCGGGTGTGTAAGAAGTTACTCAGTAATTCCATAAGAGAGACAAGGAATTGCAGTGTGTCATTTTCAACCTGTACTGGATCCTTTCTTAAGTCTGAAATTGCTAGACCTTTTGGTGGCGGAAACATGGATTTTGTGTACCCGCCTCTACCATCAGTTCTTTGGGGAGGGATTTGCCTTGTACGTAGGAGGTGCTGTAAAAATATTTTTTGAATTTGTTTGTCATAGCTCAACTCAATAAATATTGAATAAACACATTAGTAACCAACCCACCTGAAAGCTGTATAGTAGGATATCAGTGGCTCTTTTAAATACCTTTCCATCTGTCCAACTAAATGGCCCCTTCCTCCCCTCCTGCACCAGGTATTAATGTGTGGCTATACAATGACAGTCTCAGCCTCAAGGGCCACAAAGTCTAGTGGAGGAGACACAGCCATGGCAATGAGTAAATCACAGTCACTCCAAGTACAGTTAGAGTGACTACCTCAGGTGAGACCAGGAGACAGTCAGGAGTGTAGTTTCCTATAAATTGCAAGGAAAGTAATTCTACCAATTTAAAAAAACATTAGTATTAAATACATTTTTTTTTCTTTTTGAGTTCATTTAGTTCAATGTCTTGCTTCCAGGCGGAAGACCCGAATCATGCAAGCTAGACAGTTGTGTCTCTTGTTTAAAAGTTCCCCAGAGATGGAAATCATGCAGCCTCTCTTGGTATCCTGTTCCAGTGTTTAATCACCCTTCTAATCAAGAAGTTAATCCTATTTCCTCTTCTTGAGCCTTCTTTGGGTTGGTGGAACCTGTACAATGCCCACGAGACCCCTTAGAAGCCTTGAGAAGTTAATTAGTCAACACCGGGCTGCCGCGGCTTCCACAACGTGCCTTCCACCGGTCGGGCCCTGTGCCTGCACTGTAGTAACAGGAGGATTTTGTTACATCTCTCATAACTCAAAATAGTTTTCTTCCTGGTCTAAAGTGAAGGAGAGCAATATGATATTTAGCATGTTTTAAAGAAGTTAATTTGTTACATTTTTGTCTGCATATTTAGTTAAATACGACTGAAGTTTGCCCTAATGTCACACAACTCAGAAACCAAATCGCAGTGTTGTGATGAGAAATCAAATTCAGGATTGTTAATAATAGCCAACACTAAACATCATTGAGAATTTACCACTGCTAGGCATTGTGCCAATTGCTTGGCAAGTGTCACTTACTCCTCCTGATCACCTGACAGGTAGCACCGTTCCTGTTTCCCAGGGTCAGACGAGGGAGCTAAGTTGCAATGACATCAGGGTGGGCCAGGATTTCTACCTAGTTAGCCTGAATCCTGAGCCTAGATGCTTACCCACTCTGCTAGGTTGACTATTGTATTCTTTTTTAAAAAATTATTTTTCTTTCTCTAAAATCCTATTTCATTCTCCGGACTCTTTTCCTCCCTCGTGTGTGTAAAGTCTAAATCTATAAACTTTCCCTGTGGAAAGTAATAGCACTCTGCTGAATAATGGTCCCCAGGTCAGCGCCGCTCTGGCTGCAATTACGGGCAGTTGAGTGGCAAGTGCATTCTGCTTTAAGAAAGACAGTAGCGGCTCGCTTTAGAAAAACTGATAATTCAAAGCTTTTCCATTCTGGTGAAAATCGAATGATGCCAAAGGAGAGAAAATAGGTACTTCTGGGAGAAAACCTGCCCCATGGAGGGAAGGGGGTAAACCCTGTGTGCAGGTGTCAGAAGCACGTGGGGAGCAGTGATGTCCAATAATTGCAGCTAAAAGCTGCATTAATTGACCAGTGATGGGTTGAAAGCTGCCTCCAACCAGGATCCCTAACATTCAGGTGCTCTTTTCATAAGCAGAGTGAGAGGCAGGAGGTCACCTTCCATGGGGCTCTTCATACAGAAACTAAGCAGCTGTGACAGAGAGGTATATTTCTACAAAGGGAAAAATCTTAGCTTTTCAACCCCCCTGCATTCGGATCACCTGGAGATCTTGTTAAAATGTAGATTTTGATTCCAGAGGGCCCAGGTGGGGCCCGAGGCTCTGCATTTCTAACAAGCTCCCTGGCAACGTCCACACTGCTGGTCCAGGGGCCACGCTGTGATTAGCAAGGGCGTAGACTAGAGTAAGGCAGTGATTCATAGTTACTGATTATAAAAATCATTTTAGAGAACTATGCAGCCGTCTTCTTATGACCTTCCCAAGTGTCAGCTGTCATTTCCTCGTATCAGTCAATGAGAGGCGTGAGGAAGGTCATACCTGTACAGGGCGGAATATTCCCGGTGCCGCTCAGGTTCTGTTTTCTGGGAAGGAGAGATTTGCCTCGGAAATGCTGCTGCCTGCACCGGTGTCCCTGCTTTGACCTCGCACTGCACTCGGAGAACGCTCCTGCACCTTGGCAACATGCTCCGTCTCCACAGTTGAATAGGCACAAATTCAGATTTCTTTCCTCAAGCGCTGCTACAAACCTGCAAGAGAAGTTTTAGCAATACAAATAAGTAATGCACTTTTCCCACCGCATCCCATTCAATTAAGAGTTTCAGTGGTTTTGTTTATTCCATCATTTCACTCGAAGCCAGTTACATTCGACTTAGCTAATACTTGTGGCTTGGCATTATTTTACCCAGATACAACCTTAACTAACCACTAGTTTCTCTGATAAGGGATATCATCGTCATTGATCTGCATCCTAAATAAGCACAAAGTTTTCTAGGGTATGTCTTTTGGGATATTTTTGTTTGAATGTCAATATTTTAGGTTAAATTGTTTTTATTTTTGAACAACAACAGAAAGTTGACAACATGAGAACCATTTATAACTGAATGAAAAGAGAAAGAAAGAATTTTTCTGTGGGGGTTGGGCTGCATATCAGCGCATTTATGAAGTATGTGGCATGCCACTGACAATAAACGGGAAGATGTCCTCAATAACGAGACTTTCGACTGTGTGTAGGAAACTCAAAATTGAGAACAGGACCAGGAGGCCCTGCTTGGTGTCAGAAGAGTGGGGCTGTTTGACTTCAGTTTAGAGAAGCTCTGCCCAAAAGAAATATGTGAACCACAAATATAATTTTTAATTTTCATGAACCTCATTTTAAAAAGGAAAATTCATATAAAAAGATTATTTTGTAATATTTTTATTTAACCTAATATATGCAAAATATAATTTCACTACGCATTCAAAACAATTACTCTAGAGCAATTTTACCTTCTTGTTTTCACGCTAAGTCTTCGAAATCCAGTGTGCATTTTACACTTTCCAGCATACCTCAGTTTGGACCAGCAGCATTTCACATGCTCAGTGGCCATATGTGGTTATTGGCCGCCATATTGGACGCCACTAGAATCCCTTCAACATTCTCCCAATGCTGGCTGATGCTTCACTTTGAAGATTTCCAGGCACTAGAGTTCAAGGTCATGGAAGGACCCTCTCATTTTAGGGTAGCTCCAATGGCAGAAATGTCCTCATATTAAACCCTAAACTGCTGCTAGACAAGTACCACTCTTCTCTCACAGAGTTTCCAAGCTAGGGTAAGAAAAAGACTTGTAAACAACCCATTCCTACTCCCAGACCACAGGCAGATCCACCAGCCCAGCCTTTCCCATCTCTAGAGAGATGCACACTACCTTAGGTGCCAGCAGCTGCACAGCAAGGCAACCTCAGCACGGGCTAAGCCACACAGGGTGACCTGAGCAGTGCCAAGCCACTTCAGCAGGTCAGCTCATATCCCAGATCTGCCTTTGCTTTGCCTGTAAAAGAAGACAGCACCAATGGCCTAGCTTGCCTTAAAAGGCATCCACCTTAGACAGGAGAGTGAAGCCTAGCCTCCCACTCAAGGTTTTGTCAACAACTAACTCAGGCATATGAGTGGGCTGATTACATAAGTATAACACCAACTGATACTCACGGAACTACAAATCCTTCCTTCCACACCAATAAGTGTTCATTCTAGCCAGGAATAGTGAAAGGCGGTGCCTTAGACCAGAACCTTCTCTTTCCCTAAGTCGCATTCTTATTCTTGGTAAACTGATCATCATCCAAGATGTCATGTCTCTAAAGGTTTACATAACAACAGACGTGATCCTCACTTTATTCAATATCCACAGTGCATACAAGTCTTTCCTGCCTTCTGTGGCTTCTATTTTGTGGCTGTGAAACCCTAACACAGAGCTCCATTATCCATTCACCCAGTTGCTCAAGTCAGAAATCTGGGAGCCCTTCTGGAGGCTCCCACCTCCCTTAGCCACACACCCAGACTCTTTCCCAGGAAGGTCCAGAAAAATGGGTAGCTTTGGTTCCCACCTCTGTGCTCTGCATTTGGCCAATGAGGAAATGTTGTTGGGTTCAACATTCCTCAAGCACCTCTTTGGGTCCGTTGTGCTGTCCCTTTGGCACGCTGCATTCATCTGGATGTGGCTCGGTGTGGGGTGCCTGTGTTGGAGAACATGGCCCTGTGTTCCTTACATGTGTTCTCTTTTACAAGTGCCTCTCAAAATACAACTCTCTATTCAGCATTCTTCTTGCCAAAGCCCACCCCTCTGTCCCGGTTTTCTAAGGACCCCAACTTTAGCTGCATAACCCAAGACCATTGCTCCAACTGACCACAGTGCCATTCCTCCCTGTGCCTGTCACTTTCTAGGCTAAGCCCTAGGTGTCATTCAGGATTTGGCCCAGACATCGTGGGGCCAAAGCCCTCAGTGACCCTCGCAAAGCTTCCATGGAGACCTGTACCCCAGAAGGATCACCTATTGGAATTAACTGGTACTTGTTCATTTCCTTGTGAAATCTTGATGCAGACACTGTATTTCCAGTCCAAGTACAGTTGCTGTAGCATCCGGTACTCAATAAATACATATGTTTTGAATGAATGAATGAATGAATCCAAGTGGCTCCAGTCTTAGCTGTATGACTTCAAGGTCACACAGCTCTCTGGTCCCACTCTTTGATGGCCAGCCTCCCAGGATAATATGACTTGTCTGGCCTCCTGGTCAGCACAGCCTCCCCGTGGTTGCTTCTCCCCTCTGATCTGCCCTGATTCTTGGGTTTCTGTGAACCCGCTCGTTTCTCTGGGTCCTTGGCTCCCACCTTGGGGCAACGTATCGTATTCCTGTTTTGACAGGATATGCCTCCCAGCCAAGTACCCCTACATGAAAGATTTCCCTAGACACAACAGGTCACTGTCCCCCCATCTAGTCTCTGCTTCAAAAGCTTCCTAGGGACAGTACTTTCAATTCGGAAGTGCCAGTTATCGTGATCCGATTGTTACACTAAGAGAAATAGCTCTTCTTAGCAATTACTACATTTTGTAAATCTCTTTCCCATACCTAATATTTGTCATTGACTCCTGGTAATAATCTCTAATCACCTCTACTGTTTCATTCCAGAGGATTTTGCTTGAAACGAGTGTTAAATTTATTGCCCTCTAGTTTTTCTGGAGTTTGCATTGGCCATTTAAAAAAAGATGACTTACTTGCTCACCTCCGGTACCTAAACACTTCTCCCATTGCCTATAATTTCTCAACGATACCAGTTCTGCTTCCAGGGGCACACTTTCCAGCTCTCTCAAAACCCTGGATCTAACTTGTGAGTACCAGCAACCAGAATGCCTTTAAAGTGTCCCGAATCCTGTATTTTCTCTCTTCCTCCCATGGTCCTTTCTTCTCTGCCTCTCTTCTGCCTTCTCTTGATGGAGATGTCAGATGAGTCATTTAATGGCTCTGTGTATCTTTCCTCATCTATAAAGACAGGGGGGTGGGACTAAACGATCTTAGCATTTCTTTCCAGCTCCAAAATTATATGGTTCTGCGACTCTTTAATGGAAGGAAAATAGGAGTTCAGGTTGCTCTGCCTTTTCTCTGGTGCTGTTATCTTGTCAAAGCATCTCCTCCCAGCAGCGACCTATCCTTTGTTATTATTCTTCAAAGTAGCTTTAAACAATTAGGTAAAAAAATAAATCTTTAATATCATCATTTGTTCCACAAGGCCCCTTTGAGCTTCACTTCTCCCATTTCATACCTCTTTGCTACCTTCTTTATTAACCACAGTGCCCATGGAGCCACCTTCAAACTGCCCCCTGCTCACCTGCCCCCCGCAGGAGTGCCCCACCCTGACCCCAGGTTCCAGGAACTGGAGCTAGTCTGAACTTCCTTAAACTCTCACTTGAGAAATCTCTGATGTCTGTCATCCAGGTGGTCCTGAAGAATGAGAACTCGCACTGGGAGATTTGTAAATAGCTTTTGGCAATAGCATGTGATATATATACACATACACAAATACATACACACATACTTTGTAACTTTTCCTCACTCCTGTTTAATATCAGAATTTGCAATTATGCTATTGTAAACTTTATTTGGTTTTGCAGAAATATCCATTAAAAAGATGAAAGAGAATTTCTTTAATTCAATAATAATGTCAAAGGCTTCAAAGGTGGGACAAGGACTATGGAATAAAGAATTATGGGCGAGTCAATCAGTAATTTCAGGGCAATCCCCTTTCTCACTTAGCTTCTCTGGCCCAAAATCTACTGAAGATCTATCTATAAAGCTAGTGGAGTTTCAGACAGAGGTAGCCCCTCCCTCCTGGGAGTTTATAGGATCTTTTGCGGGACAAGGCAGAGAAAGTAATGTTTGGGTCTCTATTAAAAATATCATGAAATAGTGTATGAAATTTAAAACAGAATCCTGGGAATTTCTTAAACAGACTTCTTAGCACCCTGGTCTATGACAGACAGGTATACATAAAAGTACTCTTTAGAACAAAGTCCGTTGTGATTTTTCAAGCCCAGAAATAATGTGTGTCAGACATCAGAAGGGAGAATGGATCCCTGTGGTCTGAAACTTGACGAATTACAAGTTTGTGTCCTTGCTCACACCCTTTAATTTAGAGGCTGGGAGTGTTGCTCACAGTTTTATCTGTGTAGGTGCATCCATGCTGATGTCTGTTGTTGAGGTCGGGTCCAAGTATAGGAGTGACCTGAAAAGTCTCAGGGTGAAGTTGCCCAGATCCATCTGTGGATCCATCAATAGAAACATGATTTATCATTTTACATTCAGCTCTCTGTAAACCAGACCTAGGTTTTCACATTGATATATCCATATCTCTGTCTACATACATGTTTTTCTTAAGTTAAAGCCGTTGGCTTTTTCTAAAAAGGCATAATCAATAGAAGCCTACTTTCATTTTCTAAGTTTAAAAATAGTAACCTATGAGAAACTCACTAGAAAATATCTTAACCATTAATTGAACAGAAGGATAACATTCAAGGTAACCTATTGTATTGTCCATTTATGTTCAAGTGAAATAAAACTCTCTTTTGATGGGGACTGTCACAGATAATTTCTGCACATAAAATATATCTAGGGACAGTTTTCAAATGGAGTTGTCACTTTTTGTTTAGCAGGCAGGAGACTCTCCATTGTTGTCAAACCCTCTTTACAAAAGCATCACTAACTCAGTGATGCGCATTCGCAGAGAACAGGGCATCTTCGCTCAGCCTCCTTAGAACAAAAAAAGAGCAACGTCCTGTCTGTGCTCAGTGTGTCTGATGGTCCTTTTGTTTAGCTTGGCTGCCCTTCAGCCAGCAAGGCTTTTACAGTCTTTGAATTTGATTTTTCCCCCACACTGTTTTTTAAAAGGTGTAAATAGATTAATGCATATTGTTATTCTATGCAGGTAATACAGGATATGTAAACTATTTAATTTTAGTTGTCTACTCAACTCCTGAAGTCATAGAAGGTCATAAAAAAAAAGCTAAACCTTCTCTGAATTTACACACACACCTTTTCTCTTCAGTGCCTTTCAAAGTTGTCCTGGTTTTATTCAAAACAGAGCCACGATGTGCAGGTTTCCAAGAATCAGTAAAATAATGTAGGTTAAACTTTGTCCATTGTTAAAACAGGAAGTTTTGTCTTTAGAATACATCAGAGCCATCATATTGAGTTTGTGAAATAAATATTTTGTACCACATAGAATATGTGATGATGTAATCATAATTTATATCGTAACTTAATAACTTATGTCAAGACTTTGTCTATTACCTTCCCAAGGAATAATCATTGTCTGTTCTTAAAACTTACTTGATGCTTCATTCCCAGAAGCAGACGCCATGTAGGGCACAACGAGGTGCCGAAAAGTGCTCCTCATGGCTCTCAGAATCTGTAAATCATCATTTGAAGCCTCGGATAGTCATCAACCTTGAGTATTGATGCTCAGTCAAATAAATAGAAAGAATGAGTTCTAGGTGTCTCTTCAAGTCCTAGGAGTCTGTGATTCTCAGGGGAGAAGGGAGACAAATGAGACTGCGGGGGGTTACATACAGGCAAAGACAGGGACAGAAACGAGGAGTCCCCTGGATTAGAAGGGATGGCAACTGATGAGCAAAATTTTTTAAAAATTAAAAAAGAATGACCCAAAGTGAAAGCTGAAGTGGCCCTTTAGGGCCAGAACGTTTTTGCAAATGCTGGCAACTGCTTAAGAAGCTCAAGAAAGAGCTCTGGGTTAGGAAGTCTCCCGTGATAGTATAATCCCCGTAGAGTCCTCCACTGTAATCATCTCCCACGATAATTTTCAACTGCCAGACCTCACAAACTCTCCTTTCCCCTTTAATAAAAAGAGAGCTGCTTTCATAAATTTAGCATATTACCTGCTGCAACACTCTACCTTTCAAATCACAGGTTAATTCTTCATGGATCGGTTATGAAAAATACAAACAAACTTAAAATTCTATTTATGATTCAGATGACCAACAAAGTAATGAGATTCTGCGTTATGGTAGATGTCACATCTTGTCTCAGCCCTGTAGTGTCTACATGTTGGCTCTCTTATTAAGCTCCATTAGCGTAGTTTCCAGTACCAAATTGTTTATACGCTGCTGGTTCGCCGCTGCCTGACAGTGGGGCGCACTTCACTCATTAGTATTGCTGATATCTTACATTGTTAGTTGGAGCCGAAATAAAATTCAACAGGAAGATAGCATGCACTGACTGAAATGCTTCTTTCCTGTGCATTTCCCAACATACCCTTTTGTGTATGTATTTTTATATTGGCAATTCAGTGTGCCATCTCATGAGTGGGGAAATATCCTTTTCTTTGTTAAATTTAAATGTCCCCTCCACTACCAAATGATCCTTTTGTAAGCTTAGTCTTCAACCTCTTATGTCCTCCATGACATGCGCTCTTACTCTCTCTATGTTGAATTTAAAGTAACCAGCACTTTCACATACACAGTCTCGTTTCCTCTTCAACACAACCTTCCTTCTTAATAAGGAAGAAAAGGAAGCTATATCTAATAGAAGAGAAATCCCATATCACCAAGTTAATAAACACCAAATTTCTACCCTGGTCTAAGTAGTTCTGGCTCCAATGTTATATATCTTCTTTTATATGTGTGTGTGTGTGTATGTGTATATATGTGTGTATGTATGTATATAAAATTTACATATATAATTATTTATTTATTATGTAGTATTTTATTTATTTATTTTTACAGCAAGGAAGAGAAGGAGAGAAACATCAGTGTATGGTTGCCTCTCATGCACCCCCCAATGAGGACCTGGCCTGCAACCCAGGCATGTGCCCTGACTGGTGACCCTTTGGTTCACAGGCTGGCACTCAATCCACTGAGCCACACCAGCCAGGGCTTCTTTTTATATTTTTGTCATTTAAATATATATGTTTCTTTTTCTAAATTTTCTATAATAATTACTTTATGTTAAATTTAGCTAAAGCAAAAATCAAAAATCAAATTACCGATCATCTCGCAGTCCAAAGTTGACCATCCTTAACATTTAGAGTATTCCTTCCAGTCTTATTTGTGTATACCTCTGTACATAAAATTTGAGTTTGTAGTGCTCACACATTTATAGACATACATAATATTTATATGCATGTATAAATTTGGGTATCTTGCATTTTTACCATTATATTGTGATCTTTTTCTGTGCCGATAGATCTTTTTAAAACCCTCACTTTTAATGGTTACATAAAGCATCATTGTATAACTATACATTAATTCTTGTAACCTTTCCTTAATGGTAGACATTTAGGGTATTTCAAAGTTTTCACTGTTACAAATTACTCTCTGACAAGCACCTTTATGCATATATCTTGCTATACAGCTTGGATTATTTTCTTAAGATTTCTAGAAGGTAAATGATGCCAACAATGTCCCAGAAAAAAAGGAAGCAAATAAGGCACCCTCCAGCAATGTGGGAGAAAACTCATTTCACCCCATACCTGACTGCACTGACTATTATCCTTTTTCTCCCTTTAATCTTTGGCAATTTTATTGGTGGAAAATAGTACCTTATCATTTGACTTTCAACTTCTTAACTTACTAGTAAGGTTAAACTTTTTTTATGGAAACTCATGCTTGTTCCAAAATTACCATTAGAAGTTTTCAATTTGCCTCAGCTCTGTTCCATTACCAGGAGGAATAGTTGCTTGAATCAACTCTTTTTCCACCCTCAAAAAGTCTATTTGGATTACCCTGGCCAATGTGGCTCCTTGGTTGGGGCATTGTCCCATACCCCAAAAGGTTGAGGGTCCAATTCCCGGTCAGGGCACATATATAGGTCGTGAGTTCGATCCCCAGTCAGGGCGCATATTGTAGGAAACCAATCGATGTTTCTCTCTCATACCAATGTTTCTTTCTCTCTCTTCTCCCCCACCTTCCTCTCGCTCTAAAGTGATAAACATATTTTTAATTTATTTTTAAAAATCTATTTGGATTTATCAAGACATATTTGGATGCAGGTTTTTATACCCAACTTGACAAAAATGACTGATGATATACCTGGCTCCTTTATGCACTGAACGAAGCCACGTCTCTTTGGATCTTGTTTTAATTGACTCACCCTTACCCCTACAGTGGCATCCCTTTGAATAGGTGGTATTAGAAAAATAAGACCCTCATAGCAGATAATGAAAGACACATCACGTCAGGGTCTGGACATTGCTATGACAACCCAGGCTCCATTTCTCACCACTCCCATTAGCATGCGTTGCAAAGGAAACCCTTTTGCGATGTTTAATCTGAGAATTTTAATATTAAATGTATAGTTGACATTGAAAGCTCC
>PVKM010015697.1:0-27662 GCA_004027735.1 Carollia perspicillata
TGTGGGTTGACTTGAATTTCTCTGATAATTACTGATGTTGAGGCCCACAAGTCTTGTTTTAAATCTTGTTCTGTCACTTACCACCTTGACCTAGGCAGCCCACTGAACCTCCTAGACCTTGCTTCCACAGCTGTGAAACAGATGACGACATCCGCCTCCTAGGCGTTTTTAGGGTGCCATGTGTGTAAAGTACAAAGAGGGGGAGTCCATAACAGTTGGTTTAGTCCCTCCACCTTCCCCCTCCCATGTCAGTCTGTAAACCCATGGTGGGGGTAGCTTATCTATATCTCCCTGCACAGGGGTCTTAAACTTTTTGCTCATGTAACTCCCAAAAGAATTTTGAAAAATCATGTACACCCTCAAGTTTTTTTTAAATTTAGCATCAAAGTTTCATCATAGTTTAAAAAGTTGCAAAGTGATCCCTAGGTTATTTTATTTTATTTATTTTTTAAACTATTTTATTTATTTATTTTTAGAGAGAGGGGGAGGGAAGGAGAAAGAATGGGAGAGAAAGATCGATGTGTGGTTGCCTCTCATGTGTCCCCTACTGGGGACCTGGCCTGCAACCCAGGCATGTGCCCTGACTGGGAATCAAACCAGTGACCCTTTGCTTCACAGGCCCATGCTCAATCCACTGAGCTACACCAGCCAGGGCATCCCTAGGTTATTTTAAATATCGATACTTTAAAATAAAACTGGCTACATCACTCTTCATTTGGCCAATGGAACAAACATCTCAGGTGATTTGCTAGCCTTTCAGTGGGGGGTTGGTGAGTGGAAGGAGACAGAGTTCACCCCCATTCCCCTTGGACTTTGTTGGCATCTCAGGCAGCAGCTGAACCCCATGGTGGGTTCAGCTCTCACTGGATGGGCTCAGGGTGGTTTTGGCTTTCTTCTGGGGATGCTGGTCCTGCGGTCTGGGCACCCCACCTCTCCCTTTGTTCCTTCAGTGAAGGGGGGTGGTGGCTTCCAGTAGTTTGCTCTTGTCTGTCCTGCTTCATGGTTCCCAGCCAGTTTCTCAGCTTTTCTTTCATGTGTGTGATCTATTCCCTTCACTGCTTCCCTCTGTGGCAAATATTTAACATGGATTGTGTTTTTCAGGTGAGATTCTGACTGAAATTCAGTTTTTATTGAAGTGCCAATATCTGGAATTGTCCCATTGTCCCTGGAAGCTGTTAAAGCCCAAACCAGTGCACCATAGAAAGACTCGGGAAGTGTGAGGGCTGTGCTTTCCTTTAAAAGATGGAAGAAGCACAGACATGAGGAAGGAAGACATTGCTAGGCAGAACAATTTGGGGAAAAGTGCAAATGAGAGATAAGGGTGTATAAACTGATTCCTTTAAAGTGAATACTTTACACAGAAGTCTTTGTGTGCCCAAGTTTGAAAATTGCTGCCTTGAAAAGTCAGGCAGGCACATTGCGTGAAGCTGGCTCAGGAAACATATAAGTGCATGACTGTCTTTATACCCAAATTCCTGGTGTCCAGGAAATCTGCTACGGCTGCTAGAAGGGGCTCAAACTCAGGCCAGACAAGGGGATGCATGCTGGGTCTGCACCTGCTGAGGCTGTGGCTCATGGCTAGCTGGACAGGGCATCTTCAAGGCAGGCACCTAGCTGAGTCCCAGGAGGAGCAGGCAGCATGTAGGAGGTGCAGGAGTATTGGCCGTCAGCTGGGCGTGGGCTGCTGTTCTCGTTCTGCCAGCAGCCGCAGTAGTGGCAGCGGTGCTGATGTTTGCACTTGCGTGCATCTGCTACTGGTTTGGAATTCTGCCACTCATCTGGGGAAATCTCTTTGACAAATTTGTTTACAGAACATCAACTTGTGCATTTACTGGCTAGCCAACGAAACTGAAAATAGGCTGAGGATTTATAAGAGGACGACTCTCATTGGTCATAGAACAGAATTCTTCCCCAAAAGAGGACTATATAGCGTCTTTGTTTGCTTTTTGCTGTGATTTTAAGTTGCAAATATATCCTCAAGTTTAATTCATGTTCAAGTGGAATGACAACAGAGTTTAAAATACCATCCCTCCAAACCCCAAACCAAAACGGCCACTTACGTAGAGAGAGATCCTGACATTTGCAGAATGCCTGCCGGGCTGGGACGAGTATTGTGCCCAGTGCTCGTGTCTGCCAATATGTGAACTTCTCAGGTGTGTATTGTTATTCAGCCCATTTTGCTAGTGGGTTGAATGGAGCCAGGCATTCTGAGTCCAGAACACAACTGCTTAGCCACTAAATCGAAAACAGCGAGCAGTGGGGTGCATTCGCCACTGACTCTCTGAGGTGTTGATGTTTCTTGAGAAGTCTGGCTTACCTGGGAGGGGAGGACTTTGGTGTTGACTGTGTCAAGGCAAGGTTAAATTTAATTTATGGCAATGAATGCTGTTTCACAGAGCACCCCCTGGGTATAGAACTGGACGTTTCTTTTAGGGAGTGTTGTGCCAACTGAGCATATTTGGGAAGATGATAACTCTGAAAGATTGAGGCAAGCCTTCTTAAACCTAGAAATTTGAACTTTCAGCTAATAATTATTTTTTAAAAAGATTTTATTTATTTATTTTTAGAGAGAGAGGAAGGGAGGGAGAGAGAGGGAGAGAGAAACATCAGTGTGAGGGAGAAACATCGATTGGTTACCTCTCACACATGCCCTGACTGGGGACTGAACCCACAACCCAAGCAGGTGCCCTGACTGGGAATCAAGCTGGTGACCTTTAACTCTGTGGGACAATTCCCAACAAACTGAACCATACTGGTCAGGGTCTAACTAATAATTATTTAAAAAATTTTTTAAAGATTAAATTCATACAGTCTGTGAGATTTCTGAGAGGATTAAAGATCAGTGATCAGTTTTTAGGAAGATGTCACATGGGAAATGGAGGAGCCACCCAGACACAAACAAAATTGGTTCCTGAAAGAGAAGGTAAAGATATGAAACTCACAGAGTGGGATAACCAGGATGCAAGTGGGCTTTAAACTAATACCAGGGAACAGGCTGCCTTTTGGGAAAAAGG
This sequence comes from Carollia perspicillata, assembly GCA_004027735.1. Classification (NCBI taxonomy): domain Eukaryota; kingdom Metazoa; phylum Chordata; class Mammalia; order Chiroptera; family Phyllostomidae; genus Carollia; species Carollia perspicillata. The sequence continues at coordinate 3,015 of PVKM010015697.1, forward strand.
GGACATAATAATTGTTTAGAAAGTGAAACTACAGAACTTCTCTTTTCAAATTTTTTAAAAAATAAAGAATGAATGAAAATACATTAGATGTACCACATTTCCTTTATCCAAGCATCTGTCAATGGACACTTAGATTGTTTCCATATCTTGGCTGTTGTAAACAGAGTATTATGGTAAGTGAAATAAGTTAGACAGAGAAAGACAAATACCATTGACAGAGGGGAGAGGATTGAGGGGGTTGGTAAAAAGGCGAGGAGATTAAAAAGTACAAGTTGGTAGTTACAAAATGACCATGGGAGTGTAAAGTACAGAATAGGGAATACAGTCCCTATTCAGATATAATAATACAGATATTATTATAACTATGTATGGTGCTGCTGGGTACTGGACTCATCTTGGGGATCACTGCGTAAATTATGGACATGTCTAATCGTGTGTGTGTGTGTGTGTGTGTGTGTGTGTGTGTGAGTATCTTCCCACCTGAGGACATGCTTACTGATTTTTAGAGAGAGGGGAAGGGAGGGAGAGAAGCACCAATATGAGAGAGAAGCATTGACCCTTGTCATACATGCCCTCGCCAGGGACTGAACCCACAACCTAAGTATGTGCCCTGACCAGGAATAGAACCCATGACCTTTTGGTTTATGGGATGACACTCCAACCAATAGACCTCCCCCAGCCAGGGATAACCATATATATAATATATGAAACTAATACAATATTGAATTTCAACTATGATTGAAAATGAAAAAAAAAATAAAATGCATTAGCCCTGGCTGGGATAGCTCAGTGGATTGAGCATGAGCCTACAAACCAAAGGGTTGCTGGTTCGATTCCCAGTCAGGGCACATGCCTGGGTTGCAGACCAGGTCCCCATTTGGGTGAGCACGAGAGGCAACCATACATTGATGTTTCTCTCCCTCTCTTTCTCTCTCCCTTCCCCTCTCTCTAAAAATAAATACATAAAATCTTTAAAAAGTAAAATAAAATGCATTAGATATAGCCACCTGAAAGCAATGAGCAAGGGACTTGTTAACAGTTTTGATGAAGAATGAGTGAGTGAGTATTTAGGGAATGAGAATATAAAGAAATCAAGGTTATAGGAGATGCCTACTCCATTTCAGGTTTGCTCCAGGGCTGTGCACCTTGTAGCTCCACTCTGGTATTTTCAGTTTTGGTAGTCACCACCCACCCATCCATCCTTTCCATAACTACCTTTGAGGGCAGACTGGGTGCAGCAAGTCCACACAGAGGGTGCGCTTTGCTGGACGAGGAGGTGGGAAAGCTAGAGTTGAAGCTATCGGATCTTCAGATTCCATCTCTAATGCTCATTCCCCAAACTGAGCTCCCTTCAGGTGAGGGAGGTGGTGGGAAAGGTGGAGGAAGGTGAAGACAGCCACACATGGTGGGGAGTAATCAGGAAGAAAGGGGCTCTAAACTTACAGCAAGAGATAGCAAGTACAAGGGACCAGGCTGCCTACTGGAGAAGAGAAGATAATGACAGGTGATTTTTAACAGGTGTCTTTCATAGAGCCTTCGTCAGGCCCAGGTGCCTCCACCTCATAGAAGGAGAAGCTGAGGCCCAGGGGTGCTGGCCCCCTGGCTGGACTTGAGCCTGCATTGCCCTGATTTGGTTGTTAGTGTGGCAAGAGTTGGGCTTGGCCTGTGAGGACTGAGCCCGGCCGTGGCATTGACCCCAGTTAGGTGTCTGCAGACAGTCCCCGTGATTGTCTGGTATGACTGGATTCTTCAGAGACATAATGCACAGAAGGACTTCAGGGACCACTTGGGGACTCCTCCCTCCAGTATAGTCATTCCTGTGGAAAAACCATGTTTATAGTCCAGCTGTAAGCCAGACGTATCAGAGTGATGCTTTGCTTTCTAGGACTGGGAATTCTTTGGAACATGCTGGCTTCCTATGGCCCCATGCATGTGGGAGATTGCCAGGTTTCTAAGCTATTGAAATTAAAGTTTTTTTAATGAGTCAGTGGCTCTCAATGTAAAGTCAGTACAAGTAGCTATTATTAAATGTAACTACTGAGGTAAACCTTTATTTTAATAAAATGTAATGAATTTTTATTTTGTTTAGATTTTATTTTTATTTATTTATTTTTTAGAGAGATGGGAAGGGAGAGAGGAGGAATCATCAATGTGTGGTGGTCTCTTGCGCGCCCCTACTGGAGACCTGACCCATAACCCAGGCATGTGCCTTGACTGGGAATTGAGAACCTTTTAGTTCTGAGGTTGGCACTCAATCCACTGAGCCATACCAGTGAGGGCTGACATGTAATGGATTTTTAAAGGCATGGGGTAAATCGTTCTGAAATTCAGCAGTCTCCAAGCTTTTTGATACCATGGACTTGTGGTATCAAGTCCACAAGGGTGAGATGGAGGTAGGGGGTGGTTCAGGAGGCAGAGGAAAAGTGAGCTTTGTTTGTGGCCTGGTTCCTAACAGGCCTGGGCACCTGTACAGGTCCAAGCCCGGGGTTGGGGACACCTGCTGTAATTGACGTTAAGAAACACTGTTTATTTAAGGAGGTTCACGGCAAAACACTGAGAAAAGATGAAGCACAGGAAATATGCATGTTGCATCTAGAAAAGTGCTGTGGGAAGATCAGGATTCACGGAAACCACCCGCTGGCACAGTGGGTGGAGGGGCGCAAGCCTTTCTGGGAACATGTGCCCCCTGGAGCTCTGGAAGAATTGGGTTTTATTTCAGAATTAATCTTGCTGATCAGTAAACTTCTGTCTGCTTTTGTTGTCCAACCTTGAGCCTTGGAGGCGGAGTTAGCGGAGGGATTTAAATTGCAGTCAGTTGTGATCAGTCGGGCCAAGTGGCAGAGATCTTTGACACGGGGATTTTGAGCCTGCCTCATGCCCTTTGCTGTGCTGTTCTGCCACCTGTAAGGAAAGCTTCCGTTTAGACGGGCAGCTGACCCTTGCACAACACGGTGTGAACTGCACAGGCACACTTACACATGGGCTTGTTTTCAATGAATGCGCTAAATGTATTTTTCTTTCTTATGATTTCCTTAGTAACATTTTCTTTTCTTTGTCCCACTGTATTGTAAGAATATAGCAATAATATAAGTGGCATACAAAAATATGTGTGAATCAGCCGTTCGAGTTTTGGTAAGGCTTCCGGGCAACAGTAGGCTATTAGTTAAGTTTTGGGGGAGTCAGAAGTTATATGCAGGTTTTCTGCTGTTCGAGGGAGGGGGACCGGGGTAAAGGTCAGCACCACTAACCCCCATGCCATTCAAGGGCCAACTGTATAATCAAAATATTTCTAGATTTTACTAAAGGTCTTTCTACCTTGTACAAACATACTCTTGTTCTTCTTTCCAGGTAACTCTTCGTTTTCTGTGAAAACAAGCAAACACCTCATTTGTTAGAGGAGAAATGGGGCAGCATTCTTCCTAGTTATCCCTCTGCTGGCTTTTTGCAGGAAACAGGAAATTTGGATTTCCTCCTGCTGAAGGGATAGAGTCGGAAGAGATGTGAGCAGAGAACACCTGGTGATTCCTGTACCCTCGTTTGTGTGAGAGGCTAGAACAAGAGATTTGGAACTAGGACCTAGGCCTTGACATTTTCAGACGCCCCAAGCGAAACCAGTGGAGAAGTGCAGTGTAATTGTAAGAGCAGGAGACTCTGATTGGGGAAGGCTGTCTTGCCTCAGACCTGAGGAGAGGCGAGCAGTGGAACGCGTCTCGATAAAACACTGCCGTGTGCTGCCTGCTCCAGCTTAAACTGGCACGGGTGCTGTGCTTGTCCCTCTGGCTCTGTGTGGACGTGTGGAGTCTGACTGCTCCCTCCTTGCTCATTCCGCTGTGTGTGCTAGATTCTGGAGAAGTCAGGATGAGTCATTCTTTTATTGCTTTATGAGAATCACTAAACATACATGTGAAATCTCATTCTGTGCACACTCCGTCTTTGCAAATGTTGTGGTCACATGTGGGGAGGGGTGTGACAGTGCTCTGGTGTGTGCATCTCACGTTTGATGTTGTGCCCTTTGTAGCTTGGCCCGATAACAGGAGTCCTCCTGCCAGCGGCAGGCGGATGGCTCCGTGCTTGTTCTGTCAGTAACAAATGATGTTCTCATCAGGTAATCCGCCTCTTAGGAAATCTTCCCAGTCTCACAGAACCAGCTGGCAGAGCTGGTCCAGCCTTTGTCACTCAGGGTCACAGCCAGTTAGGCGTGGTGCCCTTGCTGAGTGTTGGCCTTTGCAGGGGGAAGTTTCCCCAGTGCCATGGCATAAACAGAGAAAGTGGTCCTGTGGCCTTAGGATGGTCTAGAAAACGAGAGTATGTGATGGAGTGGGTGCATTTGTGCTTTTAAAACATGCGTGTAAGATTATGTAGATGAATTGCCTGTTTTATAAGTGAGTGCCAGAATTGTGTTAGAGAATTAACTGCAGGTAGCCTGCACATTCACAGAAGGCTGTGCAAAATGTTGTTCTGCGTGTAGTTGGGAGGCTATGAGGCCAGACAGGCCTGATGTGGACACAGTCACTTACTAGCTTTGTGCAGGCATCTGGTTTTTCTGAGCCTGTTTCTGTTACTCTAAAATGGTGACAACAGCCAGCCTAAGGGTTGCTTTGAAATGAAATAGGATGAGTGTGTGTGTGTGAATAAATTTTAAAATGCCTGGTACTTCGTGAGCAATCAGTAGGCAATAGTTGCTAGCCTATTAAAATAAAATCTTTGTGAATAGTCTTCATAACTCAGGAGTCTTGGATCTTTCTTCGGTGCTGTGTTTGCTGAGCCTGGAACAGTGCCTGGCACCTCGTGGGCACTCAGTCAGTTCAGGAAAAGTCAGGAGGCCAGTGCTGTCCGTGGTCAGTGACCTGAGCAAGGCATGTGTGCAGGGGAGTGGCCGAAGAGGTCTGAACGGGCGTGTGACCTCCGGGAACACCGTGGCGGGAAGAGGGGCCCAATTCCACAACCCTGTTCCCAGAGATTCCCAGACAGCTCCCCATGGGTTCCCCCCTTAGATTTCCACTGCCCACCTCTTTCCCATACACGGCCGGCTCCGAAAAGTATGTGGGAAAGAAAAACCCTTTTCATTTTCATTCTTAACCTAGAAGACAGAAGCTAACATTTTACAGATAACTTCATCAGAAATAGACCCTGGGTCACGGAGCTGGGAGCAGACAGAGCTGACATTGCAGTGCAGGCAGTCGGAAGCCAGACTCCGGTCCACCCCTCTATGCGACCACCTCTCCACACGGTCTCCTTACCAGGAGGTGCTCGAGCCAGTCTGAAGATGACGCCCACGGACAGACAAGGCTGAAGAAGACAGAGTTGGGAAGTTTAGAATGTTCACTCTTACAAAAATTAGCATGTCAAAAATCCTTCTTGCCTGTGATAACTCTGGTCTCCAGGGAAACAGGGCTATAATGCAATGCCAGAGGCATCAGACAAAACCCACGTGCAGACTGGTTGCTAAATTTAATGTGCTATTAACTGAGAAATAGGAATAAAAATGTTATATAGAAACCGACTTCAGCTAAACATGTTAGGAGTAATGAAGAAATATGTACTAAGAGATACTTCCTATGAGAGCTATGGTGCTAACCTGTTGTTTCATAATTTCAAACTAGGATATGTTTAAGGAATTATCATCACTAAGGGTGATTAAAAAGAAGAAAGTAGAGAAATTGCAAACATATACAAGTCATTCACATGCAATCTTGTCTTCTGTTCCCAAACGTTCCAGAAGTGCATAGGAGAGAGCTTTGACTATAAACCCGCATCTCTGTCTACAAGAGTTAAATCAGAGCCCCAAGCTCGTTGAAGTCAACATCTTTTCTGCTTTTCCCCTTCCCCCAGCTCTGCTGTCATCTGTGAAACAATTGGCTTCCTTGGCTTGGAAGAGCTGGTCTCCAGGCTGTGTTGTCCCGCAGACACATAGATGATTCCTTATCCAAATTCACTCCTTTTCTGATTCACAAGGTTCAGGCCCCACAACCCTCCTGCTCAGGTGCAGCCTGTTGGTCTGGGGGATTCACCTCACCCCTGGAAACTGGGGAGATTCACACAAATAATGATGTAGCCCAGCGGTCCCCTCCCTGAGTTATGCAGAAACATACACTGTCATTTAGGCAGTTTTGTTCCACGTCTGGCAAGCATCTAACATAGCCCAAGGTTCAGGGACTCGGACCTCTGGCAGGAGAGGTTAGCATTAACAGAAGTCCACTTCTGCTGCTGAGCTGTGGGCGCTTTGTAAGCCTCGCACGTCTGTATCTGCGTGTCCTTGCACTAGGCCTTCCAGGTAGGAAGAGAGAACTCATTATAGCAGGTGCCACACGCAGTTTTAGGTTCAGCTGAGAACAAATGTGTTTTAATATTAAGTTGGTTCCCAGCCTCTAACGCCCAGACAGTTCCCTCTGCGGTGTTCAGAAGTTCCAGGTTGGGAGTCCCTGATCACGCCCCCACGGCTCAGGTTTTTGTCTCCTGCCACTGTGCCCACTTCTGAGAAGCCATGAAGGTAGATCTGTTTAGGTGAAATTGGAACTCTCCTCACCTTGCCCCATTGCACATTCTCCTGTAAACAGATGCCAATTATGGGTTCACAGTTGTTAACCACACAGTAACCATAACAAGTATAAGGGCCCACACCGCTTAAAAGGCAAGTGGGATTGTCTTCTAGACTTTCACGGGGAAGGCGAGGCTCAGTGGGTTTTAGGCCCTCACATTGATCCATGTAGAGGACAGTTGGAGCTGTGGTCATGTCTAGACGGGAGCGTGCTCTGCTTCAAGAGTGTGTCATGACAAGTGCTCGGCACCTGTGGCGAATGACTTCCCAGGTTTCCCGGCTCCCTGCAGGCTGCTCAGGTTGGTGAGGGGAGGAGCATTTGCTGTCACTTAGCAGGTTCTGCGGCCCTTGTCATTGCTATGGGTCCCACTCAGTATCTGGGTGGTTCAGGTGTCGGAGACACTGCCTTCACTTATTCAGTATATATTATTGAGTTCCTCTTATTTGTCATTGCTGACCTTGTGTTTCTTTCCCAAGATCTTAGACCGGGCTGTAAGCAGGCCAACCTGATTAGTTAGAGAGGGGTTTGATTAGCCTTTGGAACTCCATTCAGTCCTCGTGTTGCCCATTTTAAGGCCACTGTGCTGTGTTTCAGTCCATACCCTTGACTCCAGCTGCCTGTCTTGTTAAGGAATACTGTTGGTTACCAAGGAGCCCAGGTTAGATTGTGGGTGGCTTCATTCAGTTAATCATCATCTCTGGAAAGCACATTTGAAGTTTCTGCTGCTTTTTAATTTTTTTGCAGAAGGGTAACCATCTGATTTGGTATTCCACTTCAGAATAATATAATGGAATAAGGGCTTAATGTTCTGTTCAGTTCATTTCTATCAGGATTTAGCCTCTGAATGAGGAAAAGCCAAACTGCCAGATGGAGTGTTCTGTGAAAACATTGGAAGAAGTAGGCGAGCCTTTTTTGTGTCCTCAGAACTCAACAGAGTGACGAGAGTGCCAACCATCAACACAGCAGAGGCTTCAGTACAGAAAAAGACCCTGGGGAGGGGTGGGTGGAGAGGAGGTAGTCATTTCTCTTTAAAATAGCTTCTAAAAATAAAACCCCGTTTCCTGCGATGCTCTGTGTAGGAGGATAGGAACTGGAGGGAAGAGAACATTCTAGGGGCTCAGTAAAATATTTTGAGCCGAGAAAACCTGAGAGCTCTGGGCATTATTTTAGCTTATTGTCTCTTTGAGGTGACAGTGTTGATAGTGACCTGTGTGTGAGCTGCCTCCATCTGCTTCTCGGGGTGAGATGGATGAAAACGTTACATGTTGAAGAGGACAGTTCCCGGATGGAGACGTGTCAGGATGAGCGCGCCATGTCCTGTGAATTCCTCGAGGGAATTTGTGGTGCTGGGAGAGGGCAGGGAGAAGGTATTGTGGGGCATTCAACTCCTGTTTTGGGACCTGCAGGATGAAATCCTGAATCCAGTTTCTTAGAAGGAAGCCTGGACTGTTCTATGGTTCATAATCCAGCTTTTGGGTTATCTACAAAGAGTTAGGGAACTTCGTTCTCGGTTTTATGTGAAAAGCATAATGAAAAGCTGTGGGTCAAAAACCGAACAAACAACAACAACAAAAACCTCCCAGCTCTCCCCAGCCCCACCCAACACTTAAAAAGGCTTTTCTGGTGTTTTTTTCATCATTTAATTTTAAATGGTTTGAAGTTTCAAACAAGTCATAATTGATAAAACATAAGTTAATAGTCATTAAATTAACAAAGATCATGTATTTTAAAACCCTATGATGGTGTCTGGACAATGATCAAAGTAAAAGATTTAAAAGGTGTGGGGTGGAAATTGTGCTTGATCAAGCAGTTGTAGGGTTTTAAACTCACTCAACAAAAATATCCCACTCAGATTCTTCACTTCTAAGGTGCCAGCCACTCACTTTGGTACTATGGGGGCGTTTTCCCTTCAGTCCTCTCCTGGCAGAATTGGGAGACTCCCAGGGAGGGAGAAGCATCAGTTACTGATGAGCAAGTGTGAACCATCACTATAAGTCTGTGATTATCAGTTTATTTTCATTGTATTGTTCTTTTACTTTTATAGTTTGTTTTTGCCTCCATGTACCTAGTTGACAGCTGCCAGTAATTGAATGTTTAGTTAGTATAGACACAGCAACTCTTGATGATTATGAAACCATACTTGTCTTCTTGACCTAAAGTTTGAACTAAAATGCAAAATTCTTTCAGGTGAATACAACTGTCCAGAGCTTAGAGGGTTTGTTGCTTGGGGTGTTGTATTTAGGAAGGAGATGTGGTACTGAGGTAGTTTCATTTACTGGCAGCAGGTAAAGGAGGCAAGATTCATAAACTGTGTCTCAGGAAGGGAGGCTTAGCTATTGCTTATAGACACTGTTTGGTTAATTACATGTTGATTTCTTATTTGCAGTTGGCTACATTTATTCTCTTGAATTCCTGTCAAGCTCATCCTGTTTGCAGCCGAGTCTGCAAAATACTGTGCTGCATTTTAACATTTAGTAAGGGTAACATTTAGTAAGATGGCAGAGACCTTGAGTCCCTTACTCTACGTAACACAACTGCAAAGGTGCATGCGTGTGTGTGCACGTATGTTACGTGTGTCTAATCAGAAGCTCCGCCTCTCTGTGAAGCAGTTGTTAACTCTCGGAGCATATTTTCATCTGCAGGAGAATTACAGGTACAGATTCCAGGGTTCACCCCCTGAGACTGGTTGAGTAACTCTGGGTTAGGGTTCAGGAATGTGTATTTCTGAATAGTACTATTAAAGATTGGGCTGCAGGTGAAACATAGGCCCATGAGTTAAAAAGAAAAGAAAACAAAACATTACTTTAGAGGTGTGAACATGAAAGTAACGGAGCCCCCTTTGTTTTCGTTCCAGCTTTAGTTCTTCCCCCAGCTCTCTAGGTCAGGCCGTCAGTCACGTGTCAGAGTCACAGCGATGAAGCACCCGTGAAATATGAAATCTTCACGCTAAGTTGGCAGACTGCAGTTCCCAGCCACTTGTGCTTCCGAGTGACTTTATGATTCTCATGTTAGTGCTCAAGAATGAGAGGCCGAGTTTAGTTAATGCAGACTGTTTTAGCACTAAGTGTCCAGCATGGCTGCACATTTTAAATGGGGAGAAAACACAACTTGTGTACCATGCAGGGTTTTGGCTGACGGTGATGCATGGGATGGATTACGCATTATGTGGTATTTCTAGGATGTTCCACTCAAATTAGCCTGATGACCGGGCTAGCACAGAAAGAGCAGTGTCATCGGGAACAGTAGGTTCTCCCCTCAGTGACGTTAGCAGGAGGACGGGTGCACCTGTGGGGCCGTCTCCTGGATGCTCAGCTGCTGCTGCGTTTCGCCGTCACTTTCTCTCTGATTTCCTCGAGGAAGTAACCAAACTGGTTGCTTGAAAAGAAAACTGGAAACGAACTGTCAGGCGCTACTGGAAAACTCTCCTTAGAGTTGGGATTCCTACTAATCTTCATTTCAAAAGCTAATGTAGTATGTTCAGGGTTTCTTACTTGTCTTTAAAAGGCCAAGTGTGAACATGCGAGGAGGGGCATCCATGGACGGTGTGTTTAATTTTTCATGAGGAGTGCATTTCAGTGCTTCCCCGGTGAGGTGGTTCTGCTAATTAGTGAGATGTTTGCTGTCCACACTGCGTTTGTGTCTGTCCCTGAGACGACGGCTCTCCTGCACTGTTTACTGCACGATCTCCTTGTTTTGACCCTGCTTGCACTCAAATGTTAATTTAATCAGAGCTCACCTGAAGCCATGAGCTGTCTGTTTCCTCTGATGAAATTCAGCTGGTTGGGGCGTCATCTTCCTGAACTGCAAGTAGTCGGTGAGCACGGATGGTTGTGGCTGTGTGTGGGGAAGGGCGTGGCAGGAACACAGAGCTGCGTGTGCGTGTGTGCGCGCTGCCTCCTGCTTTCTGGCCTGTGGTGTTTCGTGGGTTTTATTCTTGATCCTTGTGGCTTCTTGATGCTGGAAACTGTGGTTTAGAAATAGTCTGTGTTGAAGTACCAAAATGACTGGTTCTTGGTTTTGTTAGGTTTCAAAATTGAATTCTAAATAGTTTGAAGTGAATATGTGCTCAGATTTATTATAAACTCATAATTATCCTATGTAAAGATGATTTTAGATAAGATTCAGAGAATGCTGGCAAAGAATGAGTTTTAGAGGAAGCATACATAATTTTCACTTTCACTGGTAACCGTTTTAACTAACTTTTATTTTTGGTTGACAACTAGACAGTTTTCTCTGTCAGGTAGTCACTGATACGAGGATTGATCAGAGGATTATTGGATATCCCTCTGTATATGATTTCCACACCTGCATGTTAAAGTTGTTCCATCCTCCTAAAACATATTAATAATCGAAGATTTATTGAAATTGTGAAATGAATTTTACCATGCAGGTAAAGCTTTTGAGGATAGTAGTAGATCACGAAGGAATCAAAATGCCTCTTACACCTGCTGCTGAGGCCAAGGTCGAAGTCACGGACATAACCTCTAAGTCCCTGCAGTCTCACGCACACACGAAGTCACGCCTGCTGTACTTGACTGGACGGCGGTAGACGGAGGAGGGCGGAAAGATGGCGGAAGAATGCGGGCTGTGTGCTCCTCCTGGGCAAGACAAGCTGCCAAGACATTTGCTCCTCATATTAAGCAAATACAACTGGCTTATGGCTCTAACTCTTTGGGGTTTGTAATCAAAGCCCTCTTTCTTTTCTTCCCACTTCCCCACTCATATTTGATCTAATATGAATTTTAAAATTTAAGAAAAAATTACAAGGGAAAAGTGGAGAAAGAGTCTGTTGGCCAACACAGCAGAGCGAAGGCTCTGGACCTGCTAATCGTGCCGGGGGATGCTGGACAAGGAGAAGTCGATTCCAGGTCTCACTGCTGATTTTGTCTTTTCTAATAAACATCAGTTTGTATTGCTTACAAAATACCCAGTGGGAGGAAAAGTTAAAGCTTTTCACACCCAAAGGTGCACATTGTATTTAAATTCTGTTGTCACTCCTCATCAGTGCATATGGGTTTCCTTCAACAATAAGATGAGTACTGGGTGTCCCTGTGTCGCCTTTTGTGAACCCAGCGGTGCGACTCTGCTCGCCAGTCGTGAGGCTGTAGGCAGCTTTCACACCTGCATCCCGTGCTTACTGTTCTGTCACAGGGATGGTTGTAGCTTCTTTTTTCCCCGGAGGACTGGTACGAGGACCCAGGGGAGTGACTGCATGTGCTGGGCCTTTTGTGCACATCTGTCATCGCCTAGACATGAATTGTTTGCTCAGACTCCTGGGCCCCTGTGGTTTGAAGTCATTGGACAGCTAGTTATGATCCGTTGAAGGAAGTCCTTAAAAGACCAACACAAATAATTAGACAACTGCATAATTTTTGCACCTGATTCTAGGAAATTCAAAGCATTCTGTTCATATTACTAATTTCTATCTGCCTAAGCAGGGATGAAGGGATCACAGGATTGCTTTAAGGGAAAAGTAGCAGGAAATGGATGTTAGGAGAACAGAAGTTTCTCCCACACTGACAACTAGTGCGTTTGGGGTGGGCTATAATAATGTGTCGTTTACTACCTTACAGTAGCGCTGTCCTGTGTGACAAAGTCGTCTGTGTCTAGTCTTGGAACCTGCATTTCTGTGGTGGTTTAACTCTCACCCAGAGTCATCGGAGGTACAGCACTGGCGGTGTTCTGTTCATTTAAGCTCATCTCTCATCTTTCAGTGCGGACCTGTGGGGTGGCGGGGAGTGGGTGACTCATCACAGGTTACACTGCTCGTCCTGGGGCCCGTCTCCCCAGGTGTTCCTTCAGTTCAGTTTGCTACTGCTCGCGTTTCTCCCACTGGACTTCCATCCATCAGTGGGACTCAGGTTTTATGAAGAGAAAATTTGGTGTAGATCAGTCCATCCTTAGCATTTTGGATTTCAGGGATTGGATAGGTCTGGGAAAAAATAGTCCAAATTTTAATTTTGCCAACCAAGTAAGTTAAAAACAAATCCTCAGTCATCACCCACCACCATACTGTCATTCTCTTCTTGCTTTTGTTACGTATAGAGAGTTAATAAAAGAAGGACCTTTTAACGCCAGAGAAGTAGGAAAGCTATAATCCCAGACTATCAGTCCTTTAGAGATGGAATACATTCAGCTATATGTAAATGAGTTCACTATATGTGATTAAACATTCCACTATGAGCTGATGGATCACTTTATTTCAGACTGGAGTTGGGGGGCTTTGGGCTGGGTGACCTCCAGGACATCTCCCAGCACCCACTCTCCATGATGGGTACACGGGGTGCTTTTGGTTTCCCATTAGCTCTTGGGTGCAGGCAGCAAGGAGAAGACTGGTGAACATCGTGGTATCCAGGAAATTGCCAGAAACTTCTCTTTCAAAGCCACCCAGCCGTAATGTTTATACAGGGTTGATCTGATTACCTGCAAATCACCTGCAAATTCGTCTCAAAGGGAAGGAACATTTAGGACTATTGAGCTCTTTAGAATCTTGACTCTGGCTTCAGCTTTTGCCCTTGTTGGACCCAACTGTCTTAATTTCCTCTGGGTTTCTCAGTTCTCAAAGCTGAGTAACTAAAGCCAACTTCCAGTGAGTTTAACTGGGTAGCTCATTGTTCAAATGACTTCACATTGGCATTGGCCATAGAGCCCTTTCAAAGCTATTAAATTCTATTCCATATTAACTGGTTATCAAAGTAATTTGACAATGGCTACACGTTTACTGGTCCATTTATAAGTTATTTTCATTGTGAAGACTTTTTCATTTCAATAGCATTCATAGAGTTTTGTTAAGAGTAAGCAGTACAACAACAACAAAAAAGGGTGCAGATCCCTGTATTTTGTGTCTTGTTTTCTGTGCAATACAGAAATGATTTTCGTTATTATTAAGTATTTAAATTACTTTAAAATTTCCACTCCTAGACTAATGCAGACTCTGATTTCTTTATACACAGTAGTAATAAGATATGCAGAATATTATTAGATTGAAGTTTTTACTTCCTTAAATAAGATCTTAAGGAGGAATCCAAAGGAAATATCTCTTATTGTTTGAGTAACAAAACAACAATAATCTTGATATTATTCCCATTATCTGAATGGTTGGGCAAATGGCCTCCACTGGAGAAGCAGACAGATGACAGAATGTGGGAGGAGGGCCCTCTGGAGTAGAATTCCACATCACAGCTCCTCTCATCTCTTCTGCAGTGAAAGTCTTTGCTGGGCCATTCGCCATCTCCTCACATTGATTCCTGTGGTTATCAGTGTCCATGCCTCTCGTAATTATTAAGCTTGATACTTAGTTTGTATTTATCAAATTTGGTTAGATTTGCAATTGGTCAAGAATGGTGGCCAGCAAGACATAGGAGTTTGTAGGGGCAGCTCACAAGAAAGAGAGTAGGGTGATAAGACATTGGAGATTGTTAGGAAGGGAAAGAAGCGTGTGACCTGATTCCTGCTTTAAAAAGATGACTGTGGTTCTGCATGGAGAGTAGACTGCAGAGAGTCCAGTTAGGAGACTGCTGTACAAGGAGTCTGCATAGGAGGTGAGCGGTGTGGAGGCTGGTGATGGTGGCCAGCTGAGGGAGAGACTGGGTGAGTTTAGAATACATTTCCAGAGATGTATTGAATATTGGGGGGGTGTGAAGGAAAGAAAGGAATTGAGGAGCTCTCTCAGGCTTTTGTCTTCAGCAATTGGGTGGATGTGATGCTTTTTACTTAGTGGGGGAGACTTGGAGAACAGTAGGTTTTGGGGAGAAAAACAAAAGTTTTGTTTTGGATATAGTAAGTTTGAGATCCATGAAGAGGATCTCTGTGGGGCATAAACAATATTAGAAGGGATAATGGGTGTGAATTTTCCCAATCTGAGAAAGGCATCATAGATTCAGAAAATTCCGCAAACCCCAAGTACACGATAACTTCAACAGGGTAGCAATAAAACTGACAGCTGACTTTTTCAAATAGAATCAATGAAAATTGAAAGACAATGAGGTGATATGTTTAAAAAGCTAAAGGAAAATAACTGCCAACCTAAAATTCTACATCTAGTGAAAATAACCTTCAAAGACAAAGGCAAAACAAAGACATTTTTAGATAAATGAAAACTGAAAAAAAAATATATTGCCAGCATACCAAAATGGAAGTCTGGTGATACAGTGAGGAATAATATATTTGAATAACACATCTTTGAGGTTTTTGAACATGCTGTGAGGAAACATTTGCTCCCGCCAAACAATCTTTAAATTTTTTTAAATTTATCTATGTTTTACATTTTTAAATATTTGTTCAAATACAGTTGTCTCCATTTTCCCCCACCACTTCCCTCCACCTTAGCCATCCTCCCCTCCACCCTTGATCCTACCCGCCTTTGGTGTTGTCTATGTGTCCTTTATACATGTTCCTGAAAAACCCTCCCCCTTCCCCGCTTTTCCCCCATTCGATCTCCCCTCCAGTTACTGTCAATTTGTTCTTAATTTCACTGTCTCCTCCAAATAGTCTTTAGGCACATCCTGTTTTCTCTGTCTTGTGTTATTCTCATCTCTCATCTCTCTTAGTTGGGTTGACCCACTTTGGTCATCTAGATAGAAGCACAAGTGCCACTTCTCTGGAAGCCTCTCTGATACCGAATCCAGTTTGGAATGAGGCCAAGTGCTCCTGTAAAGGCTGTCATATGTATCCAGATATTAATTATTAGAGTCTTTTACAACATTGAATAGGAAAATTGTTATCATCATAGTATAAAAATATTTGTGACTTATGACATATAAAATTAGTTCTCACTTAAAAACCCTCTTTAACATTAGCCTCTGTCTCCACTCATACTTTCAGTGTCTTGTATTATTTAATCTCTAGTTGATAGTTGGATGTTTCCAACAATGTAGTGCTAATTGGCTCCAAAGAGAAATTACTCATATTGCCAGCTATGCAGAATTTCATGACTTTGATGATAGCAATGCTGACCTACTAGAATGATGTACAATGGTGACTAATAAAAAGCCAGTGGAATTATATGTGTTCATAGTTGGAAGACAATATAATGGACCACGAGGAACCTTCAACAAACAATAATTTGGAAATCGAGGAGCTCCTCTAACAAAATTCATTGTTTTTTTGTAGAAACCACCCTCTTTATTTCTGTTCTGTAAAAGTTCAGAGTGAAAATACAGGTCTTATATTTTGCTGTTGTACAGTATTTTGTGGGGATTGTTACCCATCTCTCTAATCAACACTTGATTCATACTTTTGTTTTAAGAATGACTTTTAAAAATATTCTGAAATACCAGATTAAATAAATTTCTTTTTAAAACCATTTTCAAGATAAGGCATTCAGTTTATTTTGTGTAAGAAATCACACAAAACTTAAAAGCAGAGACATTTATTATCTCTCATGGTTTCTCTTAGGAATTCATGATTTCTATTAGGAACTTAGGAGGCTTGGCTGGCCAGTTCTGTTTTGGGGTATCTCCGCTTGTGGTGGTCATATATTAGCAGAGGCTACAGTCATTAATAGGCATGACTAGGCTGGAGTGGCTCATTCATGTGGCTGGCTCTTGACCGGGAGTCTCATTGTTTCCTCGTGTGGGGTCTTCCTTGAGCGTTCTCATGACACGGTTGCGAGCTTCCTCAAGAACAAGTGACTCAAGAGGCCACAGTAGAGGCTTCAATGCCTGTTATCACTGAGCATCAGCAGTCACATACTGTCACTTTTACCATCTACTAGTTGCACAGGGCCCACTCGGGTTCACTGGGGGGTGAATGTGAGGACAAAAATCCAGGAGTCATGGATCATTGCAGGCAATCTTGGGGGTTGGCTACCACATAAATTATTATTTGTCTTTCACAATTTATTATGAAAATCTTATTTCAGTGTAAGTGGATTCATTCTAAGGGGTCTTGAATTCGTATCAGTTGTTCTGAGTAGAACCTCCCAAACCATTGTTTTGTTCTTACCATGAGATTATTTGTTGTCTCTGCTCAACAATGTTTTGAAGGAAGGATCCAATGGACCCCCACACAATAGTATAGTACCTGGCACATTAATAGGTGCTCAGTAAAAATGTATTAAGTGGATGAGTAAATGAATCCAGTAGAGGTTATTTGGTCTTGTTAGAAAAACTCCAAGCTAAGATTAAATTGATTTTTTTTGTTTTTTTTTTCTTTTCCTGGGTGTGCCTATATGTTGCTGCTGCAATAAACCTATGTGTTGTGTTCTGTATTCATGTTAATGTTTAATTTTTTCAGGATTTACTTAGTCTGTGCTATTGTGGAAGACAAAAAGCCATAAGTAAAAATAACCATCTCTCCGTATCCTTGGGGAATTGGTTCCAGGGCCCCCCTGCCACCCCACGAATAACAAAACCTGTAGATGCTCAAATCTCTCCTATAACATGGCGTAGTATTGGTGTAGAACGTACCCAATCCTCTCATACACTTTTAGTTCTCTCTAGCTTAATTATAATACCTAATACAATGTAAATGCTGTGTAAATAGTCATTACGTTGTATCATTTAGGAGTAACGACAAGGGAAAAAAGTGTGTACAAGTTTAGTACAGACGCAACCATCATGGGCCTAACTACACAGTGCATGCTGGCAAGAACTTAACTTTTTGTTTGGAACACTGTTAATCAGCGGGTGCAGAACCTGCAGATGCTGAAGGCTGACTGTATATGCTACTGGATGGATCTGGATTGAGCTTCTTCCCGGGGAGAACATTATTCAGCTAAATTCTATAATTGATCACTTGGTGTCATTTAAGAATGTTGATGACCATCTCAACAACTTCAGATTAGTAAGAATGATAAAACTGTACTTTTAAGTGAAACAGTGGTCTTTCTTCATTGATGTTAAGAGTGTATCAGTAAGTTAGAATTATTCTTATTAAAGGATTTACAGCAATTAAGTGATTATTTTGAAGGTTTGTGATTCTTAATGTTCTAGTATTTGTTTAATTCATTGCTTGTTTTACCTACTATGACCTCTTTAAAATGTTTTTTTAATTAAAAAATTGATGACATTTGGATGGTTGGCAGAATGACAGGAAGGACTAAATACCTACAGCTGCCTGCACTCCCCGTTGTGTCCCCAGTAGCTAGAACAATGCCTGGCATGTAATACGTTTTCAATAAATATTTATTAAATTAATTTGCTCTTTTATTTCTGGTTTTACTTCCCAAATTCTGATTGTTTTTGTTTCCTGGGAGGTAAATGTTTATACATTGCTTATATGTATAAGCATTATTTTATTTTTAAGTGCTATTTTTAATTTATCTCTATTTCTTTTAGAGAGAGAGGGAGGAAGGAATGGAAGAGGAGAGAAACATTGATGTGACAGAGAAACATCAATCAGTTACCTCTTGTACACATCCTGACCAGGGACCAGACCTGCAATCCAGGCATATACCCTGACCA
Source organism: Carollia perspicillata (assembly GCA_004027735.1). Lineage (NCBI taxonomy): Eukaryota > Metazoa > Chordata > Mammalia > Chiroptera > Phyllostomidae > Carollia > Carollia perspicillata. The sequence goes on from PVKM010015697.1 coordinate 20,959, forward strand.
GGAGTTGAACTGGCAACCTTTTGCTTTGTGAGATGGTACCCAACCAACTGAGACACACTGGCCAGGGCTTAAGTGCCATTTTAAAAAGTACTTATTTAAATAGCCTGTTGCTATTTCACAATTAATATAATTATTAAAAATAATTTATAATTAAAACCATGTGGTAGATATGTGTATAGTCAACTTTGCTAGTGTATCCCTGTCTGAAAGCTCATTTTTAGTAAAACTAAGAAAGCAAATCTGATCCATTATTTATAACTTGTAAGCCAGTAAAATTATAACAGAGCTTGTCATGTTATAATAATGACATATTGTAGAAAACCATAAAATCTCTCATTACTCGCTGACACTCATTCAGTTAAGAGAAGCAAATGTAGTGTGAGATTACTATAAATCCTATAACTAATGTAGCGATGGTGATGCTTTGATAAATGAACCTCTCAGAAGATATTCAGAAGTTTCCCACTGATCTGCAGTAATGTGGGTGTATGCATACTTATCTCTTGATGTTAGAAACTGCAATTAAATTCTTGTATTGCTGGGGCCATTGTTGGCTTCTTCAGCATGAATGTAGCATCCAGATGATGGATTCTGATTCTCTGCCATGGTGCTTGTTGTCCTGTAGGCAGCCCAGGTCTCAGAGCTGCTGGCTTCTCTGTTTCATCACATCCTCAAATGTGCAATGTGGCACTGGATCACTTGAGTAATGGCTGGTGGACTAGGGTGCACAGTTTGTGGCTCTGAAAGATTTTAGTTGGTGTATTTGAGGATAAAACCTATTTTCTGGTTGGCCTTTAGCTAATGGCCCAGAATACTTCCAAACATTGAGCTTTGTGGCTTAAAAATATTGGTTTCTAGAACCAGTGGGGAATTAAGTGTGATAACTATTTAAGGCCTTCTTTTCTTTCCCCCACTGTCATGTTCCTCTATGTTGTTAACCCCAAGTAGGAAGTCCAACTTTTAGACCCTGAGTATAGTACTCCTGGCCTGACATTTATGTACTAGTGATCAGAAAACGTTGATGTTCAAAACTTGACCTGGGGATCCCCTTGTTTGAAAACATTCCTGAAACATCATTGTTGCAAATTTGAGAAAGTGAGTATCTCTTCAACAAAGTATATTTGGTGTGCATTAAGAGAGGGCGTTAAATGATCTTCATTGAATCATAGAGCCTTTGATGTTCTAGCAGAAGTTGAAAATTGATGGGAGTAAGAAGAGAACTCTAAAGTGAGGTGAGAGACCCCTTTTAGTATTGAGTGTCCAGTTGACATTGACACTAAGCTTGTATGCCAGTGCCATTGGCCTGATTATGTGGTTTTCAGGGTCAGTGCTCAGCAACCCCTGAGAGGAGGACAGAGCAGCCAGAGCTGGATGAGTCAATTCAGGGCAGGGAGACAGGGGGCAAGAGGTTGAAGGTATTTGTACTAATAATATTTGAAGTGATGGGTCATGGGGTTGAGGCAAAGAACTGAAGTCAGGAAGCGTTCGATACATTGAAAGAAGAGCGATTCAGCTACTGAAAGACTTCATTCACCGCTTCATTAAACATTTAGACATGTTTTCTGAAACTTTATTTCACCACTATTTGATCTTTTTTTGTTCAACACTTTTTTGGTTAATAATATGATTTAAGGAAGAAATTTAAGTTTATTGTGCTGAACTCACACCAACTCTGAAAAATATGAAAAAAGAATTTACCATAAAATCGAAATGTCATTTTCCTCTCGTCTGCTCATTGTTGCTCCCTATTTGCATGTTACTTAGGCTTATGGGAGACAATAGAATATATTTAAAGATGAGAATAAATCTAGCAAGGTTGATTACTGAATTTTTATAAAACATGGCAGTAAATGAATAAAGTAAAGCTTTAATAAACTTATTGTTCTATCTTGGATTTTGTGAAATGGAGAGCAAAATCCAGGAATCAGGTAAAAGCTCTGATGCTAAAAGTTGCTGAAAGTTGTTAGCATGAAATACAGTGTCATCATGCTAACAACTTAGGTGATAACACTGTATTTATTCACCAAAAGACAAAAGTTAGAAGAAAAGGAAAGTTAAATATTGAAGATCTGTGTATTTTGTAATTGGAAAAATAATTTTAATGTAACATATGCATATTTTGGAAAATAAAATGAAAAGTAAAACTAGTTTCCATCATTATACTACTCAACAATAATCCAGATATATTTTTTTTCCATGTGGAGATTCTTTTGTTAAGGTTGGGGTTATTTTTAGTATGTTTCAAACATTTGTGTTACTTGAAAAGATTAAGTGGGTAGTTGAAGGAGAGAAAGAGTTTCACTCATGGTTAATAGTACAGTGTGGTCTATTGTCAAGAGAAATCTTACAAAATGTGCACCTCTGCAATAGACTATAGTTTCATACTTGTTTTTGTAATTAAATACTTTTAATAGAGCTATGGCTGTAAAATTTAAGTGCTTATGGAAATGGAGACCTAGAATAACCAAGAAAATTTTGAAAAATAATATAGTTGGAGGATTTACACTACCAAATTGGCATCAGTCTAAGGATAGATATAAAGATCAAAGAGACAGAATAAAAAGTCCAGTGATAAACCCACGCATTTATGATAATTTTTTTTGACAAAAGTACCAAAGTATTCCTGTGGGGAAAGGAAGATCTTTTCAGCAAATGTTGCTGGCACAACTGCCTATGCAAGTGCAAAACGAGGAACTTGTTTGCACTTGTAGGAAACCAAATAGGAAAATGACCTCAAGTGAATCATGGACCCAAATGTAAGAGTTAAAGCTCAAACTCCTAGTAGTTTTTGTTTTTTATATGTGTGACTTTGAGTTAGGAAAGATTTCTTAGATATCACATTCAAAGCATGACCCTAAAAGAAAACATTAATAAATTAGACTTTACTAAAATTAAAAACTTCTGCTTTTCACTTATGAAAATGAAAAGACAAGCTATAAATAAAAAACTTTTGCTCTACAAAAGATCCTTTTAAAAGGATGAAAAGATAAGCTACAGATTGGGAGAAAATATTTCCAAACCATGTATCTTGAAATGCACAATACCCAGAATATATAAAGAGCTTTCAAATGCAACAGTAAAAAAATAATTCACATTGAAAGTAGGCAAAGGACAAAGTCATGAACAGACTTCACAGATATTTCAGTTCAGAGGAGAACAGGTGGCAGATAAGCACATGAAAAGGTGTTTAAGTCATTAACCATCAGGAAAATGCACACTAAAACCATAACCAGATATCACTACCCACCTATTAGAATGGCTAAAATAAAAATAGTGACAATAGCAAATGATGCTGAAAATGCAGAAAAACTGGACCACTGACATATTGCCAGTGGGAATGTCAAGTGGTACAGCCACTCCAGAATTCACTTCAGCAGTTTCATTACCTAAACTAAACATGCCTTTACCATGTGATCCAGCAATTGCACCACTGGGCATTTATCTCAGAGAGTTGAAAACTTATGCTCATACGTAAACCTGTACACAAATGTTCATAGCAGCTTTATTCAGAATTGCAAAAAAAAAAAACCCCGAAAACTACTCAGATGTCTTTTATTGGGTGAATGGTCAAACAGCTGTGGAATAGCCACACTGTGGAATACTATGCAGCAATGTAAAGGAACAAATGATGCCTGCAGCAACTTAGGTGGATCTTCAGGGGGTTATGTTGAGTGAAAAAAGTCAGTATCTGAAGATGGAATATGGTTCTTAAAATAACCAGAGTATGGAGATGGGGAGCAGATTAATGGTTGGCAGGGGTCAGACTGGGGAAGCTGTGGCATGAAGGAGCCCTCTGGTGATAGACAACTTTTGTATCTTGAGTGTGGTGAATGCTACATGAACTGAACATGTTATAAAACTGTACCAAACTGATGCTCATAATACTAATCACTTGGAAAAGCAAATCAAAACCACCCATTAGGACTTCATACCCATTAGGATGGCTATTATTAAAAAAAAAACAGGGACTCACAATTGTTGGTGAGAATCTGTAAGAATTGGAACCTTGTACATTGCTGGTGGGAATACAAATTGGTACAGCATTTGTGAAAAATAGCATAAAGATTTCCCCAAAAATTAAAAATAGAATTACCATGGGACCCAGCCATCTCACTCACTCCTGGGTATATAGCCAAAAGAATTGACGCCAGAGACTCACATGTCTGTACGCCCACGTCTCTAGCAGTATTATTCACAGTAGGCCAAGGCAGAGACAATCCAGATTTTCATTGATGAGTGGATAGATAAACGGAATGTGGTATATACATACAATAGAATGTTATTTAGCCTTAAAAAGGCAGGATATTCTGACACGTGCTGCACCATGGAGGAGCCTTGGGAACATTGTGCTCAGTGAAATATGCCAGATGCAAAAGGACAAATATTGTATTATTGATTCTACTTACATGAGCTACCAACAAGAGTGAAATTCATAGAGAATAGTGGTTTCTAGGGCCGGGAAGGGGACAGTACAGGAGAATGGGGTGTTAAGGTTTCATGAGGACAGAGTTTCAGTTTTGCAAGATGAGAAGACTTCTATGGCTGGATGGTGGTGATGATTGTACAACAGTGTGAAGGTACTTAATGCCAAGGAAATGTACACTTAAAATTGGTTAAAATGGTAAAAAGGTTAAAATGGTGTCATGTGTGTCATGTACACTTAAAATTGGTTAAAATGGTAAAAAGGTTAAAATGGTGTCATGTGTAGTATTTTACCACAATTAAAATGCATAGAGCTATACACACATACACGTATGCAGAAATGAGTGCATTTAAAACTGGTTAAATCTGGATAAAATCTGTAGATTTCACAAGTGCCAATTTTCTGGTTCAATATTTTCCTGTAGTTAATTTAAGCAGGATATTATATTGGGACAAACTAAGTGAAGAATCCATGGGACTTCCCTCTGTTTTTCATTGTTACTTCCTGTGAATCTATAATTATTGCAAAATTAAAAAAATTGTACTGTAAAGACAAGCCACAGATTTTTTTGGTGTATGGGAAATAGACAAAACTATTTGTAATTATTGGAAATGTTTGCCATTTTGTTGGATTTTTCATACATATATAGGAATTAAAATTCTAAGGTTTAGTAGAATTTTCCATTTGCACCCTTTTTTTCCACTCCAAATAATTACGCTGAAATTTATTATCAATGATAGAGTTCGACTTCAGGAAATTATATTTTTCGAATGAATGAATGAATGAATGAATGAATCTGTATAGTAGGCTTTATCCTAACAGATTTGATTTGGGTGTTTTAAGAAAAGCATCATTCCTATTTTGCTTTTTATCTCGCTTTGCAGTAATTCTATTTTTTAAATATATCATCTGGTAAACATTAGTGAGAAAATTTGGCAAGAATACAGACTTTTGTGTTCAACTAGATTGGAAAATGTTCTCAGCAACTGAATTATGCTAGGAGGCCAACAAAAAGGCAAAAAGTGTTTACTCCATGGATAATGGGGAGAAAAGGAGATGACATTGATTATTAGCCCTTTTTGAAGCCTGGACTCCAACTACTGTGCTCGTTACATTTATCCTGATTTTTGCTGCCTTATTTTGAGCCTTATGTAGGGTGGTTAAATGTTCTCTAGAAGAGGAAATTGAAGCCCAGAAACATTCAGTCTTTTCCCCAAGGCTAGGGGGCTGACGAGTCCCTGAACGAGGATCCAGGCTTGTTTGGGGGAAAGGGAGCAAAGTGTGCCACTGGGGGCAGGTTTTGGGTCAGAGTTAGGAGTGCACAGGTCTTTATCCCCTTTATTCATCTTTGGCTTTGGATGACCCTGGTTTATAAGCAGAAGTGTTTATAGCACACACATGTGGATGGATGTTAAAGAATATTAAACACTGTGTTTCAGAGAGTAGATAAACATCTGATGATTAATCTACATTCAGCAGGTATTTACTGAGTCCTTAATTGGTCCCAGACAATAGTTTGGACACTGGAGATATAGCAGGGAACAAACCAGACCAAAATCAAAGAAAATAAGTAAAATATATGTATGTTAGATAGTGGCAAGGGTTAGAAGGGAAGATAGAATGTGATGAGACAGGCTGATATCTTGAATAAGGTCATTAGGGACAGCCTCCCAGGGCTGCCTGAACGTGGTGAGGAGTCAGGCTTGCAGATCTGTTGGGGAAGGGCGTTCCAGCCACAGGGAATGGCAATTCTAGCAGCCCTGGGATGAGAATGGAACACAAAGAGGCCCATGTGTCTAGAGCATAGTGACTGGGTTGGGTGTGTCGTGGTTGGAAAGGGCCTTGGAAGCCATTGTTAGGACTTTGGCTTTACTGTAGGAGATGGGAGGCGGCTGGAGGGCTTGAGGCAGAGGTATCACCATCCAACTTAATGTTGAAAGGATCACTGCTGGGATTTTGTAGAGAAGAGAGGCTGCAGGCATCCCAGGGAGCAACCAGAGATACCAGTTAGAGGGTGGTTGTAGGAAAGCAGGAAGATCACAGAAGCTTGGGTTGGATTGGTGGTGGCGGATGTGGTGAGAAGTTGGATGCTGATTATGTTTTTCTGGTTGGGCCCACAGGACTTGCTGATGGATTAGACATGCGGTGTGAGAGATGAAGGGACTGAGAAGGGCGTGAAGTTCTTTGGCTGAGGAAGATTGTGGATGCCATTTGGCTGAGATGGGGCAGAGGATTGGAGGGACAGATCAGGAGCTCAGATTTGGATAAGTATGAGAGTTCC
>PVKM010015698.1:0-27630 GCA_004027735.1 Carollia perspicillata
AGGAACAATGGTCTATTCCCTAGGGGGTCCACTGGTCCCCGTCCTTCTCCTGAGTTTCAGGGCTGGCAGCTTCAGTGATGATGATTCTGGATCCAGGTTGGTTCTAGGATCCTCAGGGTCAGCCGCAGCCTTGGCCTGGCTGTAATGGATCTAGGGGGAGATTCCTGCAACCTTAAGTGTGGTAGGGGTGGTTAGTATGACTAGGTGAGGTCCCATCCACATGGGTTTGAGGGGTTCCTTTTTCTAATTTTTGACATATATATTGTCTCTAGGCTTATGGGAGTGGGCTAGGCCCCCGCTCGGGCAAGGCTTCTGGCCCAATCTGGCCTGGTATATTTGACTAAAGGTTTCCCCTAACTCCTGGAGGTATCTGGTCTGTCCTCCCTCCCCCAGGATTTTTAATTCTCCTCTAGGTAAAGTTAGTACTGCTGATGATCTGCCATAGACAAGTTCCAACGAAGTGTACCCAGAGGAGTTCGGGGCATTCCGTACCCTGAATAATGTCAAGGGCAGTAAATCTGACTAGGGTAGGCCAGTCTGTTGGTGGAATTTGGCTGTTTCTTTTAGGGTCTGGTTTATCTGCTCAACCTTCCCTGAGTTCTGTGGGTGGTAGGTGGTGTGCAATTTCTAGGTAATTTTTAGCTGGGCTGCAAGATCTTGAACTACCTTAACCACAAATGTCACTCCCTAAGGTTACAGGTAGATGAGTTAGGGTGTGGCATTGCCTGACTAGGTTACTGGCCTGCCCTTGTGGTATGTAGAACTGTCCATCAGGCAGTGTGTATACTCCCAAGGCAGCCAGGGAACAGTTCTTTTGTCTTGCCTATTCCTGTTCTTCTGGGGCATAGTTTGGCTGTTCTAATTCTATATCAAGGAGGGGGCCTTCTTCCATGACACCTGATACCCTGTATTAGACAGGATCCTGCGTAGTTGGCAGGTGCCTTCCCTGCATTGTTGTCTGGTGGGTGCAGCTAGGAGGAGGTCATCTACATATTGAAACAGCACGAGGCAGCCTTCCTTTTCTATGAACGGCCTCAAGTCTCTGGCTAGTGCTTCCCTGAAAAGTGTGGGAGAGTTCTTGAAACCTTGTGGCAACCTGGTCCAGGTCAGCTGCATCTCCATGGTGGTGAGAGGGTCCTCCCACTCGAAGGGAATAGGGGTTGACTTGCCTTTGCAAGTCGGAGGCAGGAAAAAAAGCATCCTTCAGATCTAGGCAGGTAAACCATGCTGCTTGTGGCGGGAGTTGGCTGAGAAGGGTATATGGTTTCGGTACTACTGGGTGTAAGGTGATAGTGGCCTCATTCACTGCCCTCAGGTCCTGTACTGGTTTGTATCCACTTCTGTCTGGTTTTCGCACTGGTAGGAAGGAGGGGTGTGTTCCAGGGAGACTTGCAGGGGACCAGTATGCCTTCTCGTTAGTGCTTGTGCATGACCTCAGGGATGCCTACTCTTGCTTCCCGGGGTATAGCATATTGCTGAACCTGTCTCGGACTGGCCCCTGGTTTCAAGTCTATAACTAGGGGTGAATGGTTCTCGACTAGCCCCGGCAGGTTGTCTTCCACCCAGACTTTAGGGAATTTTCCTCACAGGGTTTCCTTTAAGTCCTCTACCTCTCCTGTCCTTCCCTCTTCTGCCTGCTGGTAGAGGTGGTATTTTTCTTCCCGGGGAAGTAGGACCACAACAAGGCTTGGGGAGCCAACTTGCAGATGGGCCTCCCTGATGGGTGGAAGGTAACCCCAGCTCCAAGTTTTTTAGTGAATAAATCTTATTTGAGAAGTGGCACGGGGTACTCTAGCAAATATAGGAACTCATGTCTTATCTGGTGAGCCCCAAGTTCTACAGTCTGGGCTTGACAGAACTGTTTGGGACTGCTCGGTGCTATCTGGTCCAATCTGTGGGGGTACCTGAGTCTGTATCAAGGGCATGTGGACTGTGGGCCAGTGTCAGAGCCTGCTCGCTACTGGTGAGATGGGTGGTGCAGCCAGGCTTTGGGTTGGGGAGACTGACGGCAGTGGTGTTTCAAGCTCTGGGGCCTGGGGTTGGGTCTCCCGAGTGTACAGAAGGGGCAAGCTGATGGGTGGCTCCTCTTCAAGCTCTCCTCTAAATATGGGGAGGGGGGCGCTGCATCTCTCTTGACTGAGTGGCTAGGATGTGGGCTGGAGTTTCTCAAGGTCAGCTGCAACAGGATTGTGCAGCCCTCTGTCCACCACTAGTGATCCCTACTGCCTTAGGCTTCTATCCTGTACATTGTTGGAGCCATGATGCCACGTCCTGAGCTAATTCTTGCTACTTATCTATACAGACATACTGGTCAGGGTGTCCTGGCTTGTCTGTAACTATTAAGTGGACTGCCCATATAGTCCCTAAGTTGATGGTTCCCTAGGGGGGCCAGCCCACTCCAAAGGTTGGCCATTCAGATGAACAAAATGTGTGTAACTGTCCTCGGGTCATCAGGGGGTCCTGGCACTGAAAATGCTCAATTTTGCAGCATGCAATTGAGGAAGGTGGAGGGCCCCCCTCCTATGCTGAGCCTTCCACAACAGCACAGACAGACAAATGGTGGGTCTTTTAGATTTGCCCACCTGGTCTCTCCTCTCATGAGGGACTTGGGTATGTCTTAGCTAAGGCTGCCCAAGTAGAGTCCTGGTTATTTCCAGCCATTATGCCGTATGACAGACTGAGAACTCACAGGTTGGGGCGCAGTCAGACTCTATAGGTTTCCACCCATGGAGCCACAGATTACATAGGTACACTTATACATGTACACTTCACATTCACACACTCACACACGTGAGTGTGCAAATCTCCAGATTCGCCTGAGAATTTAAACAGTTCCACCCCGTCCAGGGTGTTCCTAACTGATGGCCAAAAAAGCCTACCTGATGGCTAAAAAGCCTGAGGGGTGATCAGTCTCTCCTTCTGCTGCAAAGGTGGGCCAGAACTTGGGAGCCAGGTCCCCGGGGTATACCAGATTACCGTATTTTTGAGCACTCACCAGATTACCAGATTGTTGACTGCAGAGCTGCTGTCCTGAACTGGTTCGCTCCCCTTCACCCGGGTCATGTGGGTCTCGCCTGGCACTAGCCGAGGAGCCCTGGAGCAGGTCAGGAACCTAAACAAGTGGTGTGCGTGCTTACCTCTGCTGCAGGGCTCCAAGGGGCTCCCGAGGCCACCTCACCAGAGGCAAATGCCTGCTGGAGTAAGTCATTTCCTGGTTAAAGAACCAGAATATTAGGGGGAAACTCAGGCGGAACAAGGGAGGAAGAGAGAAGAGGTTTCTTTATTAAGGCATGTGGACCCAGAGGAGGCAGTCTCCAAATTCTGACCCCGAACTTCTATTCCTCAGCCCTTTTATACAGCAAGGCAGATGGGGTGAGTAATAAGTCGGTTAACAGCTTCTATCTAGGCTCAGCAGCCCCTTTTGTAAAGTTTCCTGTCCAGGGTCACTGCTGCTGATGCCTGTCTGCAGTTTCGGTGCACCAAGCAGCTTACAGAAGTGGGAAGTGAAAGCTAGGTTACTTCTTGGGAGCTATTTTCCTTAAAATGGCTAGCTTTTCCCCTTACATTTGGAGATTATTTTATTACTGCTTCAATTTTTTCAGCCTTTATTGGTCTGTTCAGGCTTTCTGCTTCTTCTTCTTTGAGTTTGGAAGATTATATTTTTCTAGAAATGTGTCTATTTCACCTAGGTTTTCAAATTTTCTTGGCAATTAGTCTTCGTAGTAATTTCTTACAATTCTTTGTTTTTTTTTTTTTTTTTTTTTGTGGTATCTGTTGTAATCTCTTCTTTCATTTCTGATTGTGTTTATTTGGGTCCTCTCTCTTTTTTTCTTGATGAGTCTGATTAAGGCTTGTTGAATTTGTCTATCTTTTCAAAGAACCAGCTCCTGGATTCATTGATCCTTAGAATTGTGCTTTTAGTCCCTATGTCATTTAATTCTGCTCTAATCTTGGTTATTTCCTTCCTTCTATTTGCTCTGGGCTGTCTTTGTTGTTGTTCCTCCAGTTCTTGTCAGTGTAGGGTTAGGTTGTTTATTTGAAATGTTTCTATTTTTTTCAGGTAGGCCTGTATCACTGTGCACTTCCCTCTCAGGTCTGTTTTTGCTGTGTCCCACAAGTTCTAGATTGTTGTGAGTTCATTTTCATTCATTTCCAGAAATTTTTGATTTCTTTCTTGATCTCATTCTTGACCCGTTCATTGTTTAATAGCATCCTATTCAATCTCCATGACTGTGAGTGCATTTGAATTTTTTCCTTCAGGTTGGTTTCTAATTTCAGTCCTTTGTGGTCACAGAAGATGCTTTCTATGATTTCCATTTTCTTGAATTTGTTGAGGTTTGTTTTGTGTTGTATCATGTGATCAATCTTTGAAAGTGTTACATGTGCATTTGGAAAGAATGTTTTTTTTTTTTTTTGCTTCTTTGGTAAGAAAGGCTCTACATATGTCAGTTAAGTTCATTTGATCTAGGATATTTGTCAATGCTGCAATATATTTGTTGATATTTTGTTTGGAAGTGATATGGACTCAAAACAGTGGGGTCAGTGTGTTGTGGCCGCAATGCACAAATTCATATGTATTGCAGAAATCCTGTGGAGAAAAGTGATGGCATGGCCACTCTGAGTGAGAGAGTTCCCTGACCCTCACCTGCACAGGCTTTTATTGCTTTTCTGGGAGCATTAAATCAGGAAGTTTTCATTCATTATGCACAGGAGAGGATGTTGCTGTTTGCTTTTTACAGGTAACAAAGAAAAGAATGTTGCATATGCAAGGGAAAAAGTGGTTGTATTGGTTTAACTCTGTCCTTAGGAAGATGAGAACAGACTTTAGGAAGTTACTTTAAATATATGCAGTAAACATTTACTGCCTTAATTCAGGTTAAGGGTGTTTTAGCAAAGCAAACCTCAAAGCATCCTAGGTACAATGCAGTCCTGGTTCCCCATGGGAAAGCCGATCTGTGGGCCTTGCTTCTGTTTGCTGCCTCACACCTGTGGGTTTTCTGAACCAGGGCTGAACTACATTCACCACTGCCATTTGGATCAGTTCCCTATATGGAAGATCTATTTATTTTTGTTAGTGGAGTATTAAAATCCCATGCTCTAATAGTAATGCTGTCTATATCTTTCTTGAAATCCTCCAACATTTTCCTTATATATTTTGGTGTTCCTATGCTGGGTGCATATATGTTTTTAATGTTTATGTCTTGATGGATTCTTCCCTTGAGTATTATGAAGTGTCCTTCTAGGTATCTTGTTATGGCCCTTGTTTTGAATTATATTTTGTATGATAGGAGTATTTCTACCCTGGCTTTCCTTTCCTGTCCATTTACTTGGAATATTTTTTAAACCCTTCACTGTCAGTCTGTGTAGATTTGTTTTGAGGTGGATCTAATGTAGGCAGAATATGTGTGGATCATATTTTATTATCCATTCAGCTACTCTATATCTTTTGATTGGAGCATTTATTCCATTAATATTTAAGGTTATTATTTATAGGTATTTGTTCATTTTTCCCCTTCATACCTCCCATATTCCTCTCCCTTTCACTCCTTTCCTTTCTCTTACTATAGTAGTCCCTTTGGTAAATCTTATAGGGATGGTTTTGTGAAGATGTGTTCTTTCAGTCTTCCTTTGTCAGGGAAAAATCTTACTTCACCTTTCATTTCAATTGAGAGCCTCACTGAGTAGAGAAAACTTGGTTGAAGACCTTGGTTTTTCATTACTTGGTATATCTCTTGCCATTCTTTCCTGGATTTGTGTGTTTCTGTTGAGAAATCAGCTGTTAGCCTCATTGGAGCCACTTTGTATGCTCCTTCTTGTTTCTCCCTTGTTGCTTTTAAGGTTCTCTCTTTGTCTTTAATACCTGGCATTTTAATTATTATATGCCTTGGAGTTGGCCTCTTTCAGTTCATCTTGACTGGGACACTTGGGGATTCCTAAACTTTTGTAGTTTTTTTCCCTCTTCAGGTTTGGAAAATTTTCTGTCATTATTTTTTCAAACAGGGTTTCTATCCATTATTCTTTTTCTTGTCCTTCTGATATTCCTATGATTCAAATATTGTTGTGTTTTATGTTGTCTTGCACTTCCCTTAAGCTATGTTCATATTCTTTTAATATTTTTTTTCATGCAGCTGTTCTACCTCGGTGTTTCTTTCCACCTTTTCTTCCAGCTCACTAATTTGACCCTCTGCTTCATCCAGTCTGCTTGTAATTCCATCTAGTTTCTTTTTCTGTTTCTGAAATTTTATTGTTAATTTATTCCTGTATTTTGTTTATAGATTCTATTTCTTTTTTCATACTATTGCTGTTATCACTCAGTTCCTTGTAGCTGTCTGTGGATTCATGGACCATCTTTATAATCGTTATTTTAAATTCTATATCATATAGTTTGCCTACCTCTATTTCATTTAGCTCTTTTAGTGGGGAGTCTTCCATTCATTTTGATTGCAGGTTCTTTTTTGTCTCCCCATTTTAGATGACTCTTTGTCTTTGTTTCTGCACTTCCTGTTGTTTTGCTTTGCTAGCTGTCTTTGTAGGGTGAACTTCTACGGCAGGAATTTTCTATAGGATTTGGTGATGTGGTCCCTTTGATTTCCTTGTCTGGATGCTCTAGGTTTGCCCTTCCTTCTGTTTGTGTGTGCTCTTCTTGCACTTGTTTTTTTTTTTTTTTCTTTTGTTGATTCCTTTGTTCATGTGTTCTCTCCTCCAGGTGGTATACTGATACACACAGCTCCAAACTATCCTTGTATGTGATCAGTAGCAGAGGTTAGGCAAAATGGGTTAAGACAGCAGGAGAGTATTCTATAGGATTTAAATACTGGCAAGTAGAAAAGTGAAAGAAGATTCTTTGGATAAGTATCACATTAACCATGATATTTCACCCAACTAGCCACTTTTTATAAAATGTGAAAGAGAGATAAGACTCATTTTAGAGGTGAAGGGGATTGTGAGCTGAATCCAGGAAACAGAGTGCTTGTGCAAGATTAGATGATGAGACATAGTCAGAGTAAAAGATAGAAAGTAGACATAGTGTGTGAGAGATTAGAGTTAACCACAACAATAAATCTCAGGAATAAAGTGAAGTGAGTTAACATCAGGGAGGTTGCTTTGTAGTATTTATAGTTTTATGGAGCAACAGTTACTTACAATAGTACTGGAAAAAATACTATGACAAGAGTTATATGATTTGTATAACAAGAATAGAAAGGACACGATTAAGAGTAGTGTGTTATTGGAACATGAATGAAGTGAAAGAAGTAAAATTAAAATAGAATAAAGAGATAATAAGGAACACCATCAAACAATGCACTTAAACAGAGAAATAAAATGAAACTAAACATAAGGAAGAGAAATAAAAATACTAATAAAATATAACAAATAAAAATAATGAAGCAATAATAATAGTACAAATAAACAGTAAAATGCCAATTCTACAGGATAGCAAAGTAACATTTGTCTCAGTTTCTCAATTTTAGGGATTAGCCCTCTGTTACCCCTTTGAATATGTCTCTGGACCTTTCACAACTCCACATCTTTTTGTCTCACTTGGGAGAAGAAGAAAAAAAAAGGAGAAAAAAGGAAAAAATAGCCTCCTGATGACTTTAAACCCACAGAACCAGTTCTGCTAGCTGGTCTTCTTGGATGCCACAGGAAGAGGGAGGCTGGGCTTTGCTTTCTTCCTTCCTATGGTTCTGCAGGGATGAAGGCCAGGTCTGGGCCACAATATTCACAGTTGCCCAGCCTCCAGCCCAAGTCCTCTGTGAGCTGCTGCTCCCCACTGTTCATCTTTGCCAGGCCTGCACCTTTAATTCACCAGTTGCACAGTGGTCCACATGGTGTGATTCCTCCTTGTTCTTTTGAAGCCCAACATGGCTTGAACCCACCACTGGGCAAGAAGCACTAGTCAGCTGAGGGGCACATCATGCCACTCATACTCAGTTCGACTAGATGAAGTCAAGGTTGGGCGCCCAGCTCAAATCAGCATCAGGGTGAGTGGTGCCAGGAGCAGCCAGAATCTGCAGCAGGGTAATTGTTCCCAGGCAGCTTTTAGGTAAGTTGTGTGACTCACCTGCCAAGCTAGCAGCCCAAGTCTAGTGCAGACAAACAGCTCAAATCAGCCTCAGGGCCAGCAGGGTGAATCAGCTGCCTGGCAAGCTGCCTGAGTCAAGGGTAGGTGGGCACCTCAAATCCACAATTGTGCAAGTGGGAGTGGCCGGAGCCAAGCTAGAGTGCTTTGTTCAAATCACCCTAAGGGCAAGTCAGTTGCTTCTGAGAGTTTTGTACAAAGCGGCTGCGAGCCTTTCCCCCCACTTTTTAAAGTAAAAGCCCCTTGTTTAAGACCACAGTTCTTAACAAGTGCACAGCTTTTCACACAGCCCAGCTTTCTAACAAATCTGGAGACTATCCCTGTAAGGGTCTAACATGACCCAACTCTTCTCCCTTCTCCAGGCATCACCAGGCTCCCCAATTTCAATGGTAATGAACTAACAGGTGTCCACTGTCCCAGCAGGTATATACACCCTCTGTGTGTCTCCCACTTCACCTCTATTCCCCCAGCAACTCCGAGCACCCAGTTCCCTCCTCGAGTTGGGCTGCCCTCCTTGCTCTGGTAGGGGAGGGAGCTTCTGATCTAATTCTCCCAGTATGTTGCAGCAGATGCTGTGCATGAGGTCATAGCAGCCTTGGTCCCTGTACAGATTTCAGGGAACTTACCATTCCAATACAATCTCCTCACTGTCTGTTTTTCAATGTCCTCTATAATTTTTGGTCTCCAAACTTAATATAAACTGTTCACTCTGTTCCTCACAAGACAGGCTATGTGTCCCAGTTGGGCACAGAAAGAACTGGGCTCCACTCCTACCCATTTCACCACCTTCTTCAGCAATTTTGTTTTCTTTCACTGAAAAAGTTATCCAGTTGTAGGCGTCTGGGTGCCTCATAGTTTGGAGGAATTTATACAGAATTCAAATGAAAAAATTGCCCATGCTCTTATGGAAATGGATTCTGGGTTTGTAACAATGAAGCAGCCTCTTTTACAACTACACTTTACAGTGAAAGTATGTGCATATCTTTGTCATCAAAATTCTAAAGATTACTTTTAGGAAAGGAAAACACAACACGATTGATGCAATGTTGTCTATAACCCAGAATTTTCACAGGCGTTAAGAGCTTTCACTTGCAAGCAGCAATTTCCAACGAAGGTTTATCCATTAACTCTTGAAGTTTGTTCTACAAGCCTTGATCCTAGGCATCTAAGCTTTGGAATTTTAAATTCCAGTTCTTTCTCCCCCCCCTGGCCCCGTGTGTCTCTCTTCATCTTCAGCTTCATTTTTATATGATGTTTTAGCCTATAAACTTAGAAGGGTCTTATTTCTATTTCTTTCCCCTCAATGTCTCTCAAGCAAAATGTTTGGCCTGGAGCACACAATGTTTAAGGAGATTATTTTAAATTTCCCAAAAATGAGTTTCTCTCAGGTTTTGTGTGAGGAATGAACTTCCATGTGGGTTGGTGACCATTCAAAGCTAATTTCAGATTTACGGTTCATGGGCCCAGAGAATGAAAATTCTTTCTAAAGGTTGAAACAAAAATACTCACAACCCATCCTGACCATGCACAATTTTGATGCATTTCCTTTCCTGAACAATACAGTGCTCCCTGAGAATCGCAGCTTCACATATGCTGATCCACAGCTTGAATAAAAGGAAACACAAGTGAAATCATGCTCCACAGCCTATAAAGTCCATGGAGGCATAGCTTATGCAATACACACTTATCAGTTTGTGTGGACACTCACAAGATGTTGTTTCTTTGAATGGGAGAATTTTAAGACTTAGATAATTTACCAACTCAACACTACACAAAGGCCACATTAGAGCAATTTGTCCTAAATTTATTACCATTAATGTGCAAGGCAGCGTCAAGAAATTATACAACTGCAAAGCATTTTAAAAAATATCCTGATGCTTATATCTGGGATATTTGATCCAGAAACCAAAGAAAATCATTGTCTTGTTGGCTTACAAACACTGACTTTTGCTCTTCTTAATAATCCTTTTTAGTCCAAGTTATTTTTTATTCTAGTGACACTGGTACTCGCCAATGATTTGGCATTGAAAATAAGAACCATGTTCTTGAGTTGGAAGTACATGTCCAGGATTTGTGTGAATTGCATAACTGCCTCCATTCATGTTTGGAATGACCTCTGAAAATAAGAGTATCAAAATCCAGGATGAGATAATAAAGGAAGAAAAAATTCTCATCTATAGGAGTTAATAAGTAGTAAAATGTGAATGTATGACATAAATTGGGACTGAATAATTCCAAAAGCAAAATTTACATGATATGTCATATAAAACAATTACCAGGAACTCTGTGGTACAGCCAGTATATTTGACAATTAAATTTAATGAACTTATTAAAGGAATGTGAGTTTTGTGGGGTTCAGAATTCAGTCTAACTTTATGGGTTTTGAAGTTTTGAACCAACCTTAAACTTTTTACAGTGCCAGTTTTGGATACATGTATCAACAATTCTATTTTTTATTTTATGTTATTTTATTTTATATTTTGTTTATTTTATTATTTTATTTTATTTTACTTTATTTTATTTTATTTTAATTGTTGTTCAAGCACAGTTTTCTGCCATTTATCTCATCCCAGTCCACCCCCCAGCCCTCCCTGCCTCCCTCCCATTTACCCCTTCTTGTTATTGTCCATGTGTCCTTTCTACTTGTTCCTTCAAACCCTTCCCCTTTTCCCCTGAAATACCCTCCCCTCTACCCTTAGGTCACTGTCAGCCTGTTCTCAATTGCAGTGTCTTTGGTTATATTTTGCTCATTTGTTTGTTTTGTTGATTAGATTCCTGTTAAAGGTGAGATCTTATGGTATTTGTCTTTCACCTCCTGGCTTATTCTTGATGAAAGGATGGTGGGTTTATGGGAAAAGGAGGAGCAGTAGACCAGATAAGCATAGCTGGACCACCAGGATATTCCACTTCTGGAGAGCCCATCTTTTCTTTGCTGGTCTTCTCTACTTTCTCTCTACAATAGCAAATGGAACCAGATGTACAATTATATTGTGCAAGATTTGTTCTGACATGGGGCTTTTGCTCATCTTATCTCTCTACCTTCTGATTGTATGACACTCAGAGTCATAGGGATGTCAGGTTGACTGCTCTGTCTTAAAGGGCTGCTGATATAATGAACTCTGAAAAGCAACTCCTTTGGTGATTTTAAAATGGCTACAGAGTATGTGGAAGCTACACAAACTTGCTCCTGGGACCAAATCAGATTTACAGCTAAGTTATAGGGAAATTAATCTAAATAACTAATTGTAGGATAGCTGAAATGAAATATAATAGCTAAGGATTTACAGAAGAAGCCACATAGTGACTGGTAAGAAGGGCAGAGATACAAAAGAGAATAGTCCCTGCACTCACATGCAGGAGTGGCTGAGAAGCTGGAGGGATATAACCACTCCAAAACCCCTTCCCTCTAGGAACATAGGGTCTCAACCCTATGCAGGGATCCCCATTCCTGAACAACAGATGGAAAGGGGATACCATGCAGTATCTGGTGGTGAAAAATCAATGGTGATTCAATCCACCTGGGAGACCCAAACCTCAGCTTCCAGGGATGAACACTATTATTGTTATGGCACCAGCCTGGGGAATGTACTGTCTGGTCTCTGACTGCTGGTAAGGCCACACTGCCATACTCAGGTCCTACTAAGGGATCTGCTGTCTGCACCCAATGGTGACATTAAGGGGACCTCATTTTCAGGGGAGGATTTTGGTGGAGATTCAGACAGTGACTAAATTGTGTAGCTAGGAAAAGAAGGCCAGTCTTCGCTACCTGCAGCACACAGCTGGTACCACTTCCCCTGCTTCTTGAATCACTTGACTGACTCTGTAATATTGAGTTCAGTGGCACAGAAGGACAAGAGTGCTGCCCATGGCTGAGATTTCTGAACTGTGTCTTCCTGGAAAGTTATTGTTTGGGAACCAGACAGATGAGTGCTGCAGTGTGTGGCTATGTGACAGGACACAAATCCAATCTTTTTTGAGTTCAGCTTGCACTATCCCAGGAAGAAATATAAGTACCCACTCCACTCCTACAGGCTTGTGGGCACCACTCCCCAGAAGAGACTGTTTAGATGAGTCCTGCTGAGTCCCTGATACACCACCCTGCTGAGCTCAGTTTCATGAGGGGAAGGGAGAGCTACTCATAGCTGGGATATTCAAAGTGTGAGACCTTAGGAAGCTATTGTCTAAGGCAGGGACAAAGTACTTATCTACCTCCTGCAGGCTGGGCCAGCAACACCTACCTCCAACTTGATCTATCCTGTTAAACCTGGGGTGGCTGAGATTGCTCCTATAGTGAGGACAGCAGCAACTGATATGCACATGCAACAGGCCCCACTAGGAGACTCTGGCAGAGACTGAGTAGTTTGGCGCTGGAGCATGGAAGCCACTTTCCCCTCATTCAGTGCCTGACTGCATGATGCCCACATAGAAGACCTACTAACCCTGTCCTCCTGACCTCAGTTGCCCTGCCCTATCAAGCTTGAAACCAAATGAAGGACCTGTGGATCCCAGCTAGCTGTACTCATCCTACAGTCTTTCTTAAGAAGGCTGTGGAGGAAGACCAGGCTATCTCAGGAGGTGGTAGACTACTGAACAAGTGGAAGTAGACAGCAGGGACCCTTGGTCCTTTTACTGATATGCCTCAGCACTAAGCCGGAAGAAGCAAACTCATACACAGAATAGCCCCTTCCACACACATCCATGTCAAGTAGACACAGACATAAATAGTATTAGTGAATAGAGTGGTTGCTCTGGACAGGTAGCCCAAGGCTGGTTACACACAACCTCTAATATTGACCTGTACTCAAACCACACTCTAGTGGACCCAGAACAAATATAACCAGTGGTGAGCTTCAGAAAACACCAGTGCTCAAGCCAAATGACCACACAAGCAGCACACCCAAAGGGGTGCTCTGGCAGGCACCAGAGCCTGATGGTAACAATTTAGCCTTGGTAAGCAGCCTGCACACAATGTCTCATACATGGAAATTGAGGTTTACCCTTATCCTCAGCCAGCGTGAAGGGCAAACTCCACTTATGAAGAGGCTAAAAGCATTCAGGATTAAACAAAAACAGGAGGTTGCACATAACCCACAAAAAACATTACTGGAACACGGAGCTCAGGTGATCTGGAAGACTGTGCCACTGACCCCAATAAGTCACCTTCTTCATAAAGCCATCATAACACGTTTGGGAGTAATAGCAGATCAACATAACACACAGAGACAAAATGGAAAGACAAAGAAGTATGCCCCAAACAACGGGTAAGAGAAATCCCCAGGAAAATTTTTAAATAAAATGAAAGCAACCAAAATAATAGTTGCAGAATTTAAAACAGTGGTTATAAAGATGATCAATGATCTTAGGAGAATAATAGGTAATCTCAGTAAGAACTTAAACAAAAATATAATAAACATTAAAAAGGACACAGAAACCTTAAAAAAAAGTTGTTGTTTTTGAGAGAGGGAGAGAGAGAGGGAAATTAAAACAATGAGGAAAGTTGAAGGGATCTCTGGAACAACATCAAGCATAACAACATCCACATCATAAAGATACCAGAAGAAGACTACAGGGAACAAAGAATACAACTCCTATTTGAAAAAACTTTGTGGCTTAAAGTGGCTTAAAACTTTCCTAATCTGGTGAAGAAAAAATTCACACAAGTCCAGGAAGCACAGAGAGTTCCAATCAAGATGAAGCCCCCAAATGCCACAACACAACACATTATAGTTAAAATGATAAAGGTTAAAAACAAGGAGAGAATTTTCAAGGCAGCCTGACAAGAGACAGTTATTTACCCACAAGGGAGTTTCCATATGGCTGCTGGATAATTTCTCAACAGAAACACTTTAGGCCAGAAGGGACTGGCATAAAATATTCAAAGTGATGAAAACCAAGGATCTGTAACCAACACTATTCTATATAGCAAAGCTGTCACTTAAAACTAAAGGCAAAATAAAGAGCTTCAAAGACAAAAATGGCTAAAGGATTTCATTCGCAATAAAGCAGTATTACAAGAAATGTTAAAGCGCCTGCTTTAAGAAGAAGAAATTGAAAAAGAAACATAGGTATAAAGAAAAAATGGCAAAAATAAATACTTATCAACAATAACCTTAAATGTAAGAGGATTAAATATTCTAATCAAAAGACAGTGTAGCTAAACGGATAAGAAAACATGTCCCATATATATGCTATCTACAAGAGACCCAAGTCAGAGCATAAAATTCACACAGACTAAAGTGAAGGGAAGGAAAAAACATTCCATGCAAATGGAAAAAAGCAAAAAGCTGAGAAAGCAATACGTATATTTGACTAAATAGACTTCAGAACAAAGTCAACTATAGGAATCAAAAAAGGTCATGACATGATACTAAAGGGATCAATCTAACAAGAGAACACACCTTTGAAAACATATATATACCCAAAGTAGAGGACCTAAATATATAAAGAACATTTTGGTGGGGTTTAAGTAAAATATTGACAGCGATACAGTTACAGTAGAGTTTTTAACACCACATTGTCATAAATACATAGATCTTCCAGATGAAAAATTAACAAGGCAACAGTGACCTTAAATGACACAGTTAATTGGGTGTATTTAATTGATATTCATAGAATGTTTTATCCCAAAGTAGCAGATACACATTCTTCTTAAGTGCACATGGACCATTGTCAAAGATAAACCACATATTAAGACACAAAATAAGAATTAAGAGCCCTGACCAGTGTGGCTCATTTGGTTGGGTGTCATCCCACAAAGAGAACGGCTGCTGGTTTTATTCCAGGTAAGAGCACATACCTGGGTTGTAGGTTCAATGTGTGATTGGATGTGTATGAGAGGCAACCTATGGATATCTCACTCTTGCATCTATGTTTCTCTCTTTCTCTCTCCTTTTCCCTCTCACTAAAAATAAATAAATAAATAAACTAAAATCCTAAAAATGTCAAGAAATTCAAGAAGCTTGAAATCATACCAAGCATTGTCTCAGGTCACAGAGTATGAAACTAGACGTCAACTACTATAAAAAACTTATAAAACATTTACACGTGGAGGCTTAAAATAGCATGGTATTAAACAATTAATGAGTTAACAGTGAGATCAAGAAAAAAAAAACAAAAAAAAATACCTGTACTCAAATAAAATGAACACTCAACAAACCAAAATCTGTGGAACACAGAGAAAGGAGTCCTGAGAAGAAAATTTATAGCATCACAGTCCTACCTCAAGAAGCAAGAAAAATCTGAAATACACAACACAACCCTACACCTAAAAGAACTAGAAAAAGAACTACAAACAAAGCTCAGAGTAAGTAGAAGGCAGGACATAGTAAAGATCAGAGTGAAAATAAATGGAATAGAAGCTAAAACAACAGTACAAAATATTAATAAAAGCAAAGTTGATTCTTTGAAAATTAAACAAGACTTAAAAACTATAACTAAATTCACCAATAAAAAAAGAGAGTACCCAAATGAATAATATAATTAATGAAAAAAGAGGTGTAACAACTGGCATTTTAGAAATTGGGAAAGGTTAAGAATAGTATAGGCAATTGAGAAGCCAAAGAACCTATATGTAAGACCAATGAACATGAACTAAAGGGGCAAGATGCTGGTAGGAGAGAGGTGCAGGGTGGAGGGGAATAAAGAGAAGAAAAAAAGAGACAATGGTAATGGCATAATCAATAAAATATATTTTAAAAAAGAATTACAAAGGATTATAAGAAAATACTGTGAAGAATTATATGGCAACAAATTGGACAACCTGGGTGAAACATACAGTCTTCCAAAATTGAATCAGAAATAATCAAAAGGCCTGAATAGAATAATTAGAACTAATACAATTGAAAAAGTAATAAAAAAAATCTCTCAGATAATAAAAGTCCTGGACCAAATGTCTTCACAGTCAAAATTTATGGTTCAGAGAATTAATGCCTATCCTTTTCAAACTATTCCAAAAAATTTAAAGAGGAGCAAGACTTTCAACCTCTATTTACAAGGCCAGCATTATCCCACTGGGTTGGCCAAAAAAAATCTCTTTAGTTTTCTCCATAAAGTAAAAGACACATTTTTTCATTTTCACCAATAACTTTATTGATTTGGATATTTTGAGTATGTTGCCTGTCTCCTGTGCGATGTAACATTGATTGTCCTCAATTAATGCCTATTTTTGATTTCTGTCAGCTTCCACTGGTCTACGCAACCACGGAGCATCGTCCATTGAGAAATCTCCAGCACAAAACTTCACAAACCACTTTTGACATTTGGATCAGTCACGGAATCTTCTGCATAAACTGCACAAATCTCTTTTTGCACCTCAGTTGAATTTTTACCTTTCCTGAAATGCTACAGCATAATATGCCAAAAACGTTTATTATTTTTTCCATCTTCAATATTTAAATGATGCCACAAACATTCACCAATGTTGATAAGTTTTCTATTATTTATTTATTTATTTTTAAGATTTTATTTATTTACTTTTAGAGAGGAGAAGTGAGGGAGAAGGAGAGGGTAAGAAACTTCAATGTGTGTTTGCCTCTTGCGTTCCCTTTACTTGGGGCCTGGCGCACAACTCAGGCCTGTGCTCTAGACTGGGAATCAAATTGATGACCCTTTGTTCTGCAGGCTGGCATTCAGTCCACTGAGCCACACCAGCTAGTGCTAATACTTTTTTTTTTTTAATGCACACTGATATGATAGCTGTCAAAATAAAATCTAAGAAAATTATTTTGAATGAAGTTAAAGACAACTAAGCATACTAGATTCATCTTATAGAAAATAAACAAGCAAACAAACTGTTTGGCCAACCAGTAATTCCATAATCGGATAAAGATTTTATAAAGAAAGAAAGTTATAGGGCATTATACCTGATGAACATTGATGCTAAAATCCTAAGCACAATATTAGCAAAGCAGATTCAGCAATACATTAAAAAGATCATACATACATCATGATCAAGTGGGATATATTTTGGGATGCAAGGTTGGTACAATGTTTATAGATCAATAAATGTGACACACCACATAAACAAAATGAAAGGTAAAAATCGTATGATCATAGTAATAGATGCAGAAAAAAATTGATAAATTTAGCACCCATTAATGATGAGAGCTGTATGCAAATTGGGAATAGAGAGAGCATACCTCAACATAATAAAGACCATATATAACAAATCTGCAGTCGACATTATACTCAGTAAGCCAAAAACAAAATGTTTCCCTAAAGATCAGGAACAAAACAGATATGTCATCTTTTATCACTGTTATTCAACATGGTACTGAAAGTCCTAGGCACAACAATGAGACAAAAAGAAGAAATAAAAGGCATCCAAATTGGAAAGAAGGAAGTAAAACTGTAATCATTCACAGATGACATAACGTACATAGAAAACCATAATGACTATAACAAAATCTACAAGATGTAATAAATTAATTTGTTCAAGTAGCAGGATATAAAATTCATATTTATAAATTGATGGCATTTTTATACAGCAATCATAAACTATGAAACAATGAAACTAAGAAGATAATATAATTTACTATTGCAACAAAAAATAAGATTCCTAAGAATAAATTTAATTAAGGAGGTAAAAGATACTTAAGAAAGAAATTGAGAAAGATATAAATAAGTGGAAGCATGTACCATATTCACAGATTAGAAAAATTAACATAATTAAAGTGTCCACACTATTCAAAACAATTTATAGAGTCAACAATATTCCTATTAAAATACCAATGACATATTTTACAGATGTAGAATACATATCCCAGAAATTTATATAAAACCCAAAAACCCAGATGGCCTCAGCAATGTTGAGAATGAAGAACAAAGTTGGAGCTATCAAAATACCTGATATCAAACTATACTACAAGGCCATTGTGAACAAAACAGCCTGATACTGGCATTAGAACAGGCATATAGATTCTCTCTCTTTCCCTCTCTCCCTCCCTCTCTTTCTCCCTCTCTCTCCCTCTCTTTCTGACTAAAAATAAATCAATAAAATCCCTAAAAAAATTAAAAGTGAAACTGCCTTTTGACCCAGCAATCCCACTTTTCAGAATATATCTTAATAGTTCCAAAACACTAGATGGAACAGAGAGTGCAGAAATAAGCCTACATTTTATAGTTGATTGATATTTGACAAATGAGGCAAAAATATACATTGGAGTAAAGATAGTCTATTCAATAGGTGGTGTTGGGAATATTGCACAGATATGTGCAAAAAAATTGAGACTAGACCACCAAATTATAACACACATAAGAATAAACACAAAGTAGATAGACTTAAATAGAAGTTGCAAAACCATAAAAATCCTAGGAGAAACCATAGACATTAAAATCTTAGACATCTCTCATAGCAATATTTTTGGTGATATATCTCTTAGTGCAAGTGAAACAAACAAAAATATAAACAAATTAAACTCTGTCAAACTAAAAAGTTTTTGCACAGCCAAATAAACCACCATCAAAATGGAAAATGAACCCATTGTGTGGGAGAACATATTTGCCAATAATACATCTAATAAAGGGTTAATTTCTAACATGTATAATAATCTTATATAACTCAACACCATGAAAAAAATCCAATTAAAAAAGGGGGAGGTGTTTTCAGGAACATGTATAAAAGACACATGGACAAAACCAAAGTGGGGTAGGATCACGGGTGGCAAGTGGAAATGGCTGGGGTGGGGGGAGTGGTGTCAGAAAATGGAGACAATTGTATTTGAACAACAATAATAAAATGGATATAGGCCCTGAATAGACACTTCTTCCAAGAGCACATATAGATAGTCAATGGACAAATGAAAAAATGCTCAATATCACTAATTTACAGAGAGATGCAAATTAAAACTACAACAAGATATCATCTCACACCTACCAGGATGACTATCACCAGTAAATGAAAAAATAAGTGCTGGTGAGGTTGTGGAGAAAAGTGTACTCTAGTGCATTGTTGATAGGCAAGCAAACTGGTTCAGTAATTCTGAAAAACATTATGCAGTTTCCTCAAAAAATTAAAAGTGGGCCCTGGCCAGTGTGGCTCAGTGAGTTGAGCAGCGGCCTGTGAATCAAAGGGTTGCCAGTTTGATTCCCAGTCCAAGGCACATGTCTGGGTTGCATGCCAGGTCCCCAGTAGAGGTCATGCAAATAGCAACCACACATTGATGTTTCTGTCCCTCTCTTTCTCCCTCCCTTTCTGACTATAAATAAATAAATAAAATCTCGAAAAAATTAAAAGTGGAACTGCCTTTTGACCCAGCAATCCCACTTTTCAGAATACATCCTAATAGTTCCAAAACATTAATTTGAAAAAATATATATGCACCCCTATGTTCATTGCAGTTATTTACAATAGCCACAATCTGGAAACAGCCCAAGTGCACGTTGGTAAATGAATAGATGAACAAGCTGTGGTATAGTTACACAACAGAATACTATGTGGCTATAAAAAAGAAGGAACTCTTACCTATTGTAACAACACAGATTAACCTAAAGATTATTATGCTAACTGACATAAACCAGTCAGAGAAAGGCAAGTACCATGAAATCTCACTTACTGTATTTTGGACTATAAGACGCACATTCCCCCACCACCAAATTTGGGAGGAATAATGGTGGTTAATGCTGTTGTTGAGTTCTGTTTACATTTACATTGGTGGAATATTATGTTATTAAATATTTTGCCACATTTTTTGCTTCAAATTTTTTCCCTGTTTCCTCTAAAACTTAGGTGCATCTTATGGTCCGCAAAATGTGGTATATACAGAATCTAATGAACAAAATAAACTGATGAACATAATAGAAACAGAAGCATTGATACATGGAACAGACTGACAGCTGTGAGAGAGGATGGGGAAGGGGAGACTAGAGGACAGAACATAAAGTAATTAGCCAAAGAACATTTATGCATGACATATAGACACACAGAACAGTGTGGTAATGACCAGACAGGAGGGGTGGGACCTGGGTATAAGTGGCTAAGGGGGCAAATGGAGACATCTGCAGTAGTATCAACAATTTTAAAAAAAGTTACAAAATGTAGCCACTCTTTGGAACACATACAATTGACTTCATAATTACTTGTCCATGTTAAAGATGCTGAAAGAATAAAAATATTGCAATTAGATATGGTGTGGGAGGGTTTTCTAGGCATTAAATGCAGAGAACAAATCTATCTCATCATTGAGGGGAAAACAGATCTGGAAACTCTAAGGGGTTATGGTCTGGGCATAACTGAAACATAGGTTTGGCTGCCTGCTATAGCAAAAGCCACTCATGAGACAGATCCTGTTGCAAAAGGAAAGAAGTTTATTCAGGTGCTATTATCTGGGAGAATGTTGAATCTCTGCATGAAGGACCATATCACCTTCTCAAGTCCATGGTTCTCATAGAGATAATTGCAGTGGTGGGTGTGTGTGCTTTTGTTTCTTATGCAATTATTTTGCTGGCTTTTGGCACACTGGCCCTGTCCATTTTTGTTTTAGTTTTTGGTATGCTTAGGCCTTTTCATTCTTTTTTTTTTTTCTAGCTTTTTTTTAGTGCGTGTGCTCAGGCCCTCTACATTTATTTTCTTGCTTTTTTGCATGATCAGTGTAACTAACTACCCCTGTGCCATCTTGGCCAATGAGGGAAACTCCCTGGTACTCCCTGAATGTCTATGATAACATTTTCCCCTTCAAAACTATGGACCCAACAGTGTGATGATTGCTGGGCAGGGAGCGGGGTTGTAAGGGGACTAAATAGTAATGGAAAAAATGAAATAAAGATTAAATTAAGAGAGCAAACAAACTCTGGACCCTTGTAATCTTACAAGAGTAAATGTATGGAGATCTTATCTTTTGTAGTTTCTTTATATTATCAAGAGGCATAGTCTTACCTGTGCCAGGGTCCAGTAATTATTGCTATCCACTGAAGGAAGAAGGGTGGCAAGAATAGAGAGAAGCCTTTATATGAGGGAGAATGATTGTTAACTTCAGAAGGCAGTATATGTGGTGTCTGGAAGATGGCACTGCTAAACAAGTAAAGGTGGTAGTCTGCTTCATATTTCAAGAGGAGGTATTGCATATGGGCTTTCAAAGTGAAACCTATTATGTAGACAAGCAATAATGC
Organism: Carollia perspicillata; assembly: GCA_004027735.1. Classification (NCBI taxonomy): domain Eukaryota; kingdom Metazoa; phylum Chordata; class Mammalia; order Chiroptera; family Phyllostomidae; genus Carollia; species Carollia perspicillata. The sequence continues at coordinate 21,188 of PVKM010015698.1, forward strand.
ATTTAGAGAAGAATTCCTCGTAGTTCAGGGGAAATTGAAGTAAAATCAGAAATTGGAGAGACTAAAGCATTCCCACGATCTAATCCAGAGCAGTGTTTTTGTTTTCATACCAAACAGTGGGATAAGTTTTCTGAGGAAGCCACTGTCTGGGAACTGTGAACAAAGGCATTATCAATCCAAGCATGGCCATAAACTATAGCAATTGTCAAACATAATGATAAAACAAAAAGTAACACTGTCACTTATTTCCGGGAGACACTGTCCCTTACAGACAGAAGAATTTTAAATCTCTTTCAGGAGTGCAAGTCCAGCTTTCCTCACAGTATCAACAGCTATAGAAAGATCTGAGTCATCCTCAGGCGGTGCCCATTTTATCCATGTGTGGTGGATCCAAGGCTTGATTTCCATGAGCTTTAGAGAAGAGTGCATTGTTAATAAGATGTCATAGGGACCAATACATTGCTTGGCTAACTTCTGTTCAGGACCTTGAGTTTTCTATGTCTTTAATAAGACTTGGTCTCCTGACTGAATGTGTGTAACAGCTTATCAGACAGGTAGATGGACATGCAATGAGCAAACTTGTACAAAGTTGTTAGTGTTTGCCCTAAATGTTGTACACATTGCTTGATTATTAATTCACGTTGTAAATCTAAAGGGGATGTTCCTAAAACAGGAATTTGGAATGGTGTCCCATAAGTTATTTCAAAAGTGCTTAATTTAAACCTGCTTCAGGTTACTACTCTAATCTGGCACAAGGCAATAGGGAGTGCCTAGTGCTTTTTCAAATGTGTTTCCTGGAATATTTTTGCCAGGGTCTGGGTTAGGACCTCAAATCCAACTCCTCACCTTTCATAAAAGTATAATTTGAAATATTTGTGTAAATTGGGCAATACTAGTGTGAGAGACAAAACTAGTTTTTCCTTCAAGGTTTTTTTTTTTTTAAATTTTCATTCAAGTACAGTTGTCCCCATTTTCACCCCACCATGCCCCTATGCCCAACCCATCCCTCCCTCCTACCCTTGAATCCACTCCATGTGGCTTTGTCCATGTGTCGTTCTGCATGTTCCTTGATGGTCCCCTTATTATCCCATTATCCCTCTGTTCCCTCCACTCTGGTTACTGTCAGATTGTTCTTTATATCAATGTCTCTGTTTGTATTTTGCTTGTTTGTTTCCTTCAGGGTTTTAGATGCCATTTGACAGTCTCTCATTCATTCAAGGGTTTCAAAGTGTAGTCTTATCAAAGAGTTATACAAAGGTTTCACTATAAGGCCAAAATTTGGAATCCAAATTTGACAAAACTTTGTAATCTCTAAGAATTTATTTAGCTGCCTCTGATTCTCTGGGATTTTTATTGCAGCAATGGCTTTTTCTCAATAAGTTATCCAGTTCCTAATGCCCTGTTTCAGTTGAAATTCCAGGTATGCCACTTCTCATTTGTAAATGTGGGCCTCGTGAGGTGATACTTTACATCTTCTTTTTGCCAAATGATTCAGGACTGTAATGGTTTTGACCAGTCTTCATAAGCATTGCTAGCTATTATAAATCACCTACATATTGTAGAATTCCCAATTTTTTTCATATCCATAAGTGCCTTTTTATTGTTTATTCTATTAGAGTTGTCCCAATTTTTTCTCTATTGCATCCTTCCACCCAGCTCACTTGTCTCACCAACAATCTTTTCCATCTCCGTTGTCAATGAGAACTCCCAATTTTAATTGACTATCCCTAAAGTATTTTGCTAATGTTTCCCCAAATATGGTCAGGGGATTCTTAAAGACTTGTGGTAAAACAGTCCAACAATATTGTAGCCTGGTCCTGACATTCAAAGGAAAATAATAATTGAGCCTGTTCATCTACTGGGGTGCAGAAGAAAGTATCCATAAGTATTGAATGAAAACCATTTGCTATCCCTTAGCACTCTGGTCAATAAAACATAAGAGATGGGCACTGTAGATAAATGTCCTGTACAATGTCATTTATGACTCTAAGGTATTGTATAATATTTAATTGATTATGCTATTACAGTTGTTCTAATTTTCCCCTTTGCCCCTCTCTGCCCAGTACCCCCATTCTCTTCAGCAATTCCCCCTCCATAGTTTATTTCCATGGGTCATGCATATAAGTTCTTTGGCTTCTCCACTTCCTATACTATTCTCAACATATGCCTGTCTATTTTATACCTACCTATTACACTTCTTAATCTCTGCACCTTTCCTCCATTCTCCCCCTTCCAGCTAATAAACAATTTATATATCTATGATTCTGTTCTTGTTCTGGTTGTTTGCTTAGTTTATTTTTTAGATTCAGTTTTGATAGTTGTGAATTTGTTGCCATTTTGATATTCATAGTTTTGGTCTTCTTTTTCTTAAATAAATCCCTTTAACATTTCATGTAATGATGACTTGGTGATGACAAATTCCTTTAGCTTTACCTTGTCTGGGAAGCACTTTATCTGCCTTTCCATTCTAAATGATAGCTTTGCGGGATAGAGTAATCTAGGTCATAGGTCCTTGCTTTTTCATCACTTTAAATACTCCTTCTAGCCTGCAAAGTTTCTTTTGAGAAAGCATACAATAGTCTTATGGAACTCCTCTGTAGGTAACTCTATTTTTCTCTATCTGCTTTTAAGATTCTTTCTTTGTCTTTATCCTTTAGTATGTTAATTATGATGTGTTTTGGTGTGGTCCATTTTGTGCCCACCTTGTTTGGGGCTTTCTGTGCTTCCTGGACTGTATCTATTTCATTCACCAAATTAGGTAAGTCTTTCATTATTATTTTCTTTCATTATTTTTTCAAAAAGGTTTTCAGTGTCTTGTCCTTCCTCTTCCCATTCTGGCTTCCTTATGATTTGGATGTTCATATATTTAGAAATGTCCCAGAGGCTCCTTATACTATCCTTATTTTTTTAATTATTTCTTCTTGTTTTTCTGATTCAATGCTTATCTCTTCCTTATATTTCAAATCATTGATTTGAATATTGACCTCATCTTTTCCATTGTTGGTTCTGTGTAGATTTTTCTTTATTTCAGTTAATATAACCTTCATTTCTTCCTGGGTTTTAGTACGTTCTTTGAATATCCTGATCACCAGTGTCTTGAACTCTGCTTTTGTTAGGTTGGTCATCTCCATTCTTTTTAGTTATTTTTCTGGGGTTTTGTTCTTTTTTTTTTTTCAGTTTGTGCCATATTTCTTTGTCTCCTCAATTTGGCAGTCCCCTGGTGTTTGGTTCTCTGTATTAGGTAGAGCTGGTTTGATTTTTTTTTTGTCTTATTAGGGTTGCCTCTTGTAGAAAAGGTACTTCAGTGGAGTCTTAGGTAATTGCCAGGGTGTGGCACCCTGCTTTACTGCTTTGTGGCCCTGTGTCGAGGGAGGGCTCAAAAAAAGGACCGTGCTGCTGCCTAGCTTCTGGAGGTTTGCCCAACACTCACCCTTTTTCCAGTCACATCACTTACACCCTATATGGGACTGGTGCTTTTCCAGGTATTGCTGTGGTGCTGAATTGCAGAGGGGGTGGGTGTGCATAAATTCTAAGCCTGTGCTGACCCTTTAAGTAGAGTCATCTGAAAATCTGGCAGTTACTTTCACCATCCGAACCCCACTGAATTTTATAGCCAGAAGTTATGTGGATTTATCTTTCTGGTGCTCTGTGGTCTGTGTGATCTGGCCTGGGGCTGGGATCTTTTGCTTCTGAGTAATTCTTCCTGACTTTTATCCACCACACACAAATGTGGGACCACTCATCCTGCCTCCTCTCCACACCACAACAGGTCTCCATGCCTTTCACCCATCTCTGTGTCTCACCCCTTCCAACCTGTTTGGATAAAGGTGGTGTCTTTAAATCCTTGATTGTCAGACTTCTATACAGCTCTATTTTCTGATGGTTCTGGGTGTTACTTATTTTGAGTCTGGTTGTAAATTTTTCTGTAATTGTGCAAGGAAGCAAAATGTGTTTCCTACTCCTCCATCTTGACTAGAAGTGAGGCATTTTAACTGTCAAAATGGTGGTGATGTAAGGAGACTGGCATGGTCAAATTAATTCTGATCTAAGAATTCCTGCAATACTGGTTGAATTCCCTATATAGCTTCCTTTTTTAAAGAGGGTATTGTTTCTTCCATGGGATTCATATCCCTTTTAAAAATTATTATGGGCTGGATTTTAACCACCATACCTGCTTTTCTATCAATCCGAACAACTCAATTAACCTGCTTGCAAATCTCAGTTGGAAAGAGTCCACCTCTCGCTCTTTCCAGGCAAGTCAGAAACACCTGAAGATGGAGAGCTTACTCTGATGGGACTCCTAAATATAACTGCTGTGTCTCAGGAGAAAAAGTTATTTATGCATGCATTTACAAAGTAAATATTGGCCCAACAATAGAATAGGGTAGTAAATCATGTAGAGAAAACTGTGCGTAAATTGTTGATTTCCAAGCTGGCAACCTAAATGTTGAAGGAACACCTGATTTTGTAACTGTCCAGTCACTCCAGTAAGTTAAATCACAACTGGACTTTTGCTAGTTTTTTTTTTTTAATTTAGCACTTGGTATGTAGCTCTCATGTCTACAAGGAAGTAAATTAGCTTGTTCCCCACTGTCAATTGTACCTGGGGCTCCTGAGAAGAAGGAAATACTAAGTTAGGAGTTGCCTCGGTGAGCCCTTGGGCCTCCTTATTTGTCATTCTTTTCTAACATTTCTCAGCAAGTGTTTCTATACTTTTTATTTTTTTTAGTTTCAGGCAGTCCTTTCTCTAATGGTTGTCCTCTTTGAAATAGGCACATTTATTTAGTGGGTCTTTCATTTTTATTCTTTTGCATCCATTTCTCCTTCTGGTTTTCCCACACTGTTTCTAAAAAAACAGTGGCCTGCTTTAATTTCTTTGTTTCCTGGGCATGGTAAACTTTAAAGGCTACATCTAACAGATGGGCAGGCTTCATTCTCAATACCCCATCTAAGTCTTGGAGCTTCTTTTTGATATCTAGGGCACTTTGTCCAATAAAAGTCATGTTTACCATCCAGACATTTTCCGACGCCTCTGGGTCAGCATCAATGTGCTTTTCATAGGCCTGATAGATTTTTTCTAAAAATTCAGGAACTTCATTTCATTTCTGTTGATAATTCTTTATCATATTTAGGGTGTTTTGTTTAGGCACCCATTTCTTAACCTTTCCCATTACGCACATTTTTTGTAACTTTTTAGAGAGACTAGGTCCCCAATATTTGTATCCTAGTTTGGCTCTGTCAAGGAAATTGCCCTGGCTCATTTGGGGTTTTGATTAGTATTCTCTTGATGGAGGCTATAAACCTCTTTATTAGGCTTATCTATAACTAGCTGCCTTTCATCTGCAATTAGCAAAATGTTAAGGGTAGTCTTAACATCTGCCCCATTTGGATGGTAAGTGACAAAAATGGAGGTGATAAAATCTTTCATTTTCTGAAGATCCCATTATTATATGAGGGGTTTGAACTCATCAAATTCATTAAATCTAAAGTGAAACTGCAGTTTGGACCCAATAGCAACCATCAGGCTTGTTTTCCTGGTCTATTCCTCCTATAGAGTATTGCCTCAAAGGGAATGTTCCCATTCCAGATAAGAATGCTCCCTGAACAAATTGGTTGATCTGCTGGGTTTTCAAGGATGAAACCATTCTTTTACCATAAATAGGTGGGGCTGTCACCTTGTGGGCCATATTTCAGGGATATGTACCAGTGGGGATGGTGATGGGGGGAAGTTATTTTACTACTAATTCTAGGTCCCCAGGTTGAGGATATTAAAGAAACTTCCTATGAAACTTCATGCAGGAAATTTTTTTTCCCTTTTATTTCTGTGTCTTACTATCATAAAGAGTTTATAAAAATATTTGTTGTTGTTCAGGTATAGCTGTCTCCATTTTAACTCCATCATGAAGAGGTTCTGAAGCCAATTACCTTCTTTGCATCATTAGATTGTTCCCTTACTTTGCCATATCCTTATTGTGTAAAGACAGAAACACTTGGCCATAAGAAATTTTGTTCTATTTCCCTAAGCATTGACAAAATAATTTCAACAGTATAATTATGTAGTAATTTAGGAAATTATTTATGGGCTATTTTCCCCATAATATAAAGTATATATAGGCCAAATAGTGTTACAATAGGAAACCAATTCCTTCTTTGTTATTGGTTTATAACTATACATAGATTGATTTGCTAAAATTTGGCCCAGTAGGCTCCCTTAAAGAATCAAAACAGAAGAACCCCTAGTGGCATTAAACTACAAACTTAAAACCATAAACATGGAAAGACCCCAGACAAAGTAGAAACATACAAACAAAACTTGGATTAATAATTTCATTAGTTGAAGGGAGCACTCATAAGCAAGTCCTAGTATTTTATCTGCTACCAACCAATACTGCAGTGGTCCTGATTGGACACAAATGACATGAAGCCCAAGTGGCAAAAAAAAA